>CM032625.1:42096668-42396588 GCA_019097785.1 Fraxinus excelsior | reverse complement strand
TTTTTAAATTTGGTATAGACATTGAATCTCAAAGATAAAATTAACGAGTCTTGAACAATATGAAACTACTCATCAAGGGGTTTTTGTTTTTTGTTCATTATGATTATTTTTGTTTGATCGATATTGTATAATAGTTGACAAACATTAAGAAATATGTGTTCTTCATTTTATGCACCGCCTCGTATAATAATAATAACCCAAACGAGGCATTTAAAGACATGACCAATCACCTTAGAAGAGGTAATACAAAGCAGAATGCTGACCTCGCCAAGTTTCTTGCTTAATTGGTTATAATGTGGACCGCCTTGTAGACATACGCGTAAAATCAATATTGTCCTACTATAATAAAAGAGTGAGTTTTGAAATAACTGTTCACGAGCTGTGAGTCCGGCTCGACTCGGTTAAGCCTTTTTTTTTTTTTTTTTTTGGTATCCGCAGGCCGAGCCAAATGACTTTCTGGCCCGGCCCGGCCCGGCCCGGCTCGACTCGACTCGACTAAGCCGTCTAAGCATTTTTTTTAAGTTACAAATATGTGTTTTAAACGATTTAAAATTTGTTGAAAATGTTGAAGTGCGGCCATGATAAATATATAGTCGATAAATTTTAAATATAAAAAATAATTTTATATTAATTATGAAACGTAAAGTCGTGATTGTCTCTGTTTTTTTCAATCTCAACCCATTTCAATGTCATTTTTTCGAACTTTATTTTTTCTACAACATTTGATTCGATATTTCACGATATGAATATCCATTTGGATCGATATAATTTTTTTAAAAAAAAAACTTAAAACTTGATAATAATAAATATATTGTCGATTAAGTTTAAATATAAAAATTAACTTAAATTATTAAGTGTAAAATCATAATCGTTAATTTTTCTTTCCTACTCACCCTAAAAAAAAACTTAAAATGTGATATGCAAGGCCTCTAAATATTTGTATTTCAAGAAAATTGAGGAATAAAGAAAAAACAACAATATCTTGATAGTTTGTAAGTATATGGGTTGTTTATGATGAATAATTTCTCATTTTGTTTCTAACTTCCTTTTTTTTTATTTGTTTATTTTTAGTTTTAGCTTTAAGGTTTTCTAATGAATAAGTTTGGCTAAATAAGACTTAATTAGTGATGTCTCAAAAAATAATCAAAAATCAGTCAACACTATTACATAGCCAACTATACTACGATACGTGCCTCTAACTAGTACAATAATAGAAATGTTCGTTCTTTATTTTACGCCTGACTCTTTTTCTTTTCTTTTTTCTTCAGAGGCGTCATTTAATTCTCTAATTTGACCATCATCTCATGTCAATTTTGGCATATTCAGTTGCCAAGATGGAACTAACTGATACTTCTTCTGAATTTAGCAAGCATATATTAATTTGATTATATATAACAATATACACGTCCAACATTAGTAATACCAGCACATACAACAAAATTAGTGATTAATATCTGTCCTAATTATTGAATTATTATTAAATTGTTTTTTTTTTTTTTTTTTTTTCAATTTCTGGGTATAGAAAGAAACAGATAAGATTGTGTGGCACCACTACCAGTCAATCTCTTCATAAATCATGAATCCGACCAAAAGTTGAAAGCAATAGTCATCTATTCAATCCTGTACAATTTGACCTTTGAATTTCACTTGAACCTGTGATGGCTTCATTTGGCCTCTGGCCCTCTAGGATTTTGATACGGCTTCTGCTACAAGCTGGGACTATTGCCAGCAGCCTCGTGTTCCTTGAGCGTTAATTGCATTTTTACTTCAATGTTGACCTCTATCCTTTCTTTATATCAATATTTAGGTTAGTTTGGCGTGTTAGGTATTAAGAAAATAAAAAGATGGATTCAATACAGAAACTATATTGAAGGAACTCAATGAAGAGGATATGAAGAACATTTATTATTCATCAAAAGCTCAAGTAAAACTTTGAGTACATTGATCTATTTATAGACTAAACTATCTAACAAATTAAAAAATGATCTAGAAGACGCATGTGTTGGCCGTGTGATAGAAGGATTTGGAAGGAAGGTGTTGAACGTGAGCTGGACCATTGGAGAATATGCTGGCCTCTTCCGCTGATTGTTAATTCTACTGAATAGTTCCACTTATTCCAACACTCCCCCCTCAAGATGGAACATCTTGAGCTGTAGAGGGAATAACAGAGATGCATGAGAAGCTGGGTCGAAAGAGAAGCACTCCAGAGAGAAAAACACAAATATACTTCAACCGGAATGAAAGAGCATCCATGGCTCTGAAATCAGGGACTTGCTGAAGAAAACTTCATCACCATTAATAAGTAAAATGAAAACTGGAAATACCAAACACCAGTGCAATCTCCAAGCCTCTCGTCAGTGGGAACTTTTGTCGAATACCTTGAAGGAAATTCGAAAACTGATTTGATTGAATCCAGGCCCGGCCCTGGCAGTGGCCTTGGGCCACAAATTTTTTGGGGAAACAAAACAAAAAAAAACCCAACACCATTGGGCTAAAATAAATAAATACTTCCAAGCCCATCCAAAAAAGGAAAGCCCAATAAAACCCTCCAGCCCCCCAACTTCATTCTTCGTCTTCTCGCCTCTCGCCTCTCGCCTCTCTCTTCTCGGCTGAATCTCACGTTCTTCACCCGTTCACCGTCGCTTAGCCAGTTAGCCGCTACATCAACGGTCAAACCTCCGCCGCCGTCCGCCACCAGCCGTCAGAACATCTGGTAAGTTCTGTCTTTCTATTTGCTCCTTCTGAAATCTGTTAGATTTATCTTCCTTTCCAAACGGGGTTTGTAATTTGTCTTGGCAGCAGTCAGTTGCATAGTTGGAAACTGGCGAGCTTCGGAAAGTGATTTGGGAGCCAGATAGTTCCACCGCTTCCGCGTGATTCTACTCTACAGGGCCGGTCACTTTTCTCTCTCTCAGGTATATTGCTATAGCCTATAGTGTATCAGTGTATGTCAGTATGTATTTTGGAGCTAACTGCTAAGCTTGATGGTCGATGGAATCATGGAGAAATATAAGTATATAACTACTGAGTTTCTAATTTGTCTTGGCAGCAGCCAATTTGCCATGTTTGATTGTTTCAATTCTGATAATTTAACAATTAATTCATAGTATTGTATAATTGTATTTGGCCTATTGGCATTGATTTAGTATTGAAGCCTTTAATGCATATTGGAACTCATTTGGCATTTGAAAATTTGAATTTGGTAACCTGTACGTGAGTAGAGTTGTAGATTGGTGAAATTGGAATTAGTTAAATTGAAGGCCATGTCTCCTCTTTAGGCTTCAGAGTTCAGTCTTTACTATTCCTAATTGATTGGTGAAATTGGAATTCGTTAAATTGAGATTGTTTAAGTGATTAAGGCATTAAGTAATTTGTTTAAATATGTTTTTTTGCAGCCTCAACTTCCATTTGCTGTAATAGTTTTTTTTTTTTTTTTATTTTAGTTATTTGCTCAATGAGACTTTGTTCTTATCGTTCATAACTACATATTTGCAGCTTATTTATTATTGCTGAGGCCTGAGTGACTAAGTCTTTTCTTGCACGAAGAATTGGAAAAGTTTGAGAATTTTCAGACATATCAAACAGGTTCTATTGCTCTTTGCTTATACCTATGTCTACTAGAAAATTTGAATCTGGATGTGCCAAAAGAAAAAGGAAACAAAAGGTTGAACAATTGATTAAATCTCAAGAGGGAGCACTTGATAAGTTTTTTAGTAGCAATAGACGAACACATAACGAGGACGTAGTCATTGAAGAAGAGTTTAACGAGAATGATAATATAAATAATACAGTTGAAGAAGAACGTTGTTTGATCAATGAAGAGGACGAAGAAGTATTTACTGATAGAGATAATGTTGTTTTTTCCCCAGACCTTATTGATCCAGCAAATTGGGGAAATATGAATACGAATTTAAGAGATTTAATTGTAATGAAAGGTCCTATAAGAGAAAATGATGTGATTTTTCCGAAAGATGTAGCAAATCGACACTTCTCATACACACATTTCGTTCGACGATTACCTAATGGAGAGAAGCATGACAGAAAATGGTTGATATATTCAAAAAGTTTGGATAAAGTATTTTGCTTTTGTTGTAAGCTATTCAAGAACGAGGGAATCCGATCTCAATTGGCACATGATGGAGTAAGTGATTGGAAAAATATTGGTGAAAAAATTAAAATGCATGAAGTAAGTTGTGACCATTTCAATAACATAAATAGATGGATTGAAATGGAACTAAGATTTGAAAAGAGTGAAACAATTGATAAAAGTGTGCAAGAACAAATCAATAGAGATAGAGAACATTGGAGACAAGTATTTCTGAGAATAATATCTGTGGTGAAAACTCTTGCTGAACATAATTTAGCATTTCGTGGAGATAATGAGAAGATATACCAAAAAAATAATGGTATCTTCTTAGGTATAATTCAAATGATTGCTGTGTTTGATCCCGTAATGCAAGAGCATGTTCGTCGAATCCAAAATAAAGAGATTCATTATCATTATCTAGGACACAAAATTCAGAATGAGTTGATACTTATGCTAGCAGGTGAGATAAAAAAAACAATCATTAAGAAACTCAAAAATGCTAAGTACTTTTCTGTTATACTTGATTGCACTCCTGATACGAGTAACGAAGAACAAATGACTATAGTATTGAGGTGCGTAGATATTTCAGCAAGTCGAGTAAAGGTTGAAGAATTTTTTTTAGGATTTTTATCGGTGGATGATACATCTGGTAAGGGACTTTTTGATGAACTTGTGGGTGCTTTGAATAATCTAGAACTTGATATTTATGATATAAGGGGTCAAGGCTATGATAATGGTGCTAACATGAAAGGAAAACATAAAGGAGTCCAAAATAGACTATTACAACTAAATCCTAGAGCATTCTACAGTCCTTGTGGGTGTCATAGTCTTAATCTTGCACTTTGTGATATGGCTGCTTGTTGTTCAAAAGCTGCATCTTTCTTTGGGGTGGTGCAACGTTTATACACTTTATTTTCATTATCTACTAAACGGTGGAAAATCTTCAAAGAGAATGTAAATGGTCTTACCCTTAAGCCCTTGTCACAAACTCGTTGAGAAAGTCATATTGAAAGTGTTAAAGCGATAAGATTTCAAGCTCCACAGATAAAAAAAGCTTTACTTCAATTGGCAAATGTTGATGATCTTAAGACAAAAAGTGAGGCAGAGAGTTTGGTAACACATGAAATTGAGAATTTTGAATTCTTGCTTGGAATGATTATTTGGTATGAAGTGTTGAATAATGTTAACAGAGTAAGCAAACATTTGCAAGTGGAAGACATGCATATTGATGTTGCTATAAACCATTTACAAGGGCTCATTTCATTTTTCAAAAATTATAGAGAATCTGGGTTTGAAATGGCCATGGTTGATGCTAAAGAGATTGCAAGTGAATTAGAAATTGAACCGATATTTCGTGAAAAAAGGGTTATACGTAGAAAGAAACAGTTTGATGAGATTTTTTATGAAGAAATAACACAATCAGCTGAAGAGTCTTTTAAGATCAATTATTTCATATATATAGTCGATCAGGCTCTATCATCACTTCAGAATAGATTTGAGCAATTTCAAAAATATGATGATATTTTTGGATTTTTATTTGATGTGAAAAGACTTAAATCTATTGATGACGATGGATTGAAGAGTTCATGCATTAACATTGAAAATTATTTGAAGCATAATATGGTTTCTGATATTGATGGGGTAGAATTATATTCTGAATTGAAAGTTTTACGGGAATCGATACCTGCAGAAATTATTGGAGCAATTGATGTGTTGGATTATATTAAGAGAATGGACTATTGTTTTGCAAATGCTTGGATTGCTTATAGAGTATTATTAACTATTCATGTCACAGTTGCCTCTGCTGAAAGAAGTTTTTCAAAGTTGAAGTTGATTAAGTCTTATCTTCGATCAACTATGTCACAAGAGCGATTGAATGGATTAGCTATGATTTCTATTGAAAAAAATGTGTTGGAAAAACTTGATTTAAGTAGTTTGATTACTGAGTTTACATCTCAAAATGTGAGAAGGTTAAATCTTATGCTAGCCTAATCTCTCGGGTTGTGAGAGAAGTTTTAACTTGCTACTCTATCTTTTGTTATATAAAGTCTTCTTATTTAATATAAAAGTGTTATTCATTTAAATATTTAAATTTTGCTACACTTGTGAAAAAATGATTATGTTGAAGGGCCTCATTTCAATTAGTCGTCTAGGGCCTCTAAGTTCTCAGGGCCGGCCCTGATTGAATCTGAAATTCAGCTTCTACCATGGAGATGCAAAGAAGTTTTATCAAAAAAGAAAAAAGCAACTGGAACGGAAGTCATTATGCTCTGATACCATATTAAGGAAATAAAAGGATAGATTCAATATATAAACTATATTGAAGGAACTCGATGAAGAAGATATGAAGAACACTTATTATTCATCAAAAGCTCAAGTAAAACTTTGAGTATATTGATCTATTTATAGACTAAACTATCTAACAAACTAACTACATAACAAATTAAAGAAGGATCTAGATGAAGCATGTGTTGGCCGTGTGATAGAAGGATTTGGAAGGAAGGTGTTGAACATGAGCTGGACTATTGGAGAATATGCTGGCATCTTCTGCTGAATACTTCCACTTATTCCAACATTAGGCTCGATAATGCTTATTACGTTTCATCTTACGAGATAGGCCACACAAGGTCAACACTCCACTTTACCTCGCTCCTCCACATTTCTTTGAAGCGATTGGACTATTGGACGAGGTGGTTAGACACCTCATCCGAAGTGATTGGCCACCTCTCCCTACACACATATTATTCCCTTCAAGTTGTTTTTCTTTGGTGACAATGCTTACGTCGAAGTAGTACTTCCGAGATGAGGTGCCTTCTCTTGTTGCAGTGTCTCTGAGGTGGTTGGTATATTCTATGATGTACACAACCTCTGTCAAAAAAGACTACTCATAAAGATACTATGTGCATCTCATAGATATGAGAACCTACAGAAGATATACTCAGTTAACTTTTCGGTACTTCTCAAATTGCATTATGGCATAGGGTAATTGCTTTTCAGCTTGTTCGTCTCATGGGCAAGCGTATTCTAGTAATGTATACTCTCACTTCGGAATGCTTGCGGACGTCTCATCCCATCGGAGCAACAAACACGAGTAGCCTAACATGGCCATCCAAATGTGTAGGTAACATGCACGTGAATAGTTAATTGCTGCACAATTTTATAAATGAATAACGATGAAACCTAACCATGTTAACAAACTAATTCGTCTAAGAGGCCACGTATATTCCTCTAAATTTGTCCTCAACAATTAAAAAATATTGAGCAAAACTACTTGAAACAACAAACAT
This sequence comes from Fraxinus excelsior, assembly GCA_019097785.1. Taxonomy (NCBI): domain Eukaryota; kingdom Viridiplantae; phylum Streptophyta; class Magnoliopsida; order Lamiales; family Oleaceae; genus Fraxinus; species Fraxinus excelsior. The sequence goes on along the minus strand of CM032625.1, from coordinate 42,389,214 downwards.
AATTTAGTTTTTTTTTTTCTTAATCATGTCTAGTCTCGTCAAATTCATCGTGCCCAGATTAACATGTTATTTAAGAGATGTCTCATTCAAATAATTTGCTGTGACAATGTTGTTAATCTAATGTTTGTAATCTTTGTATAGATGGTCCGGTATTAATTAACAAAAAATAAATTTTATTTGGTATTTAGTTAGAACTGATTAGAGTTATACCTTAGGTGGCTGGTGCCAGAACTATTGATGATGTTAGTAGTGTCAATATTGTTTGTTGTTGGCGAGGCAAAGCATTCCCCACAATGATGTAACAATTTGGTCTTCGAAAGCCTAGTTCTTGTATGTTGTTAGTATGATTAATTTTGAAAATCAATTTGGAGGAAGATTAAGATTGTATGTTTGCATATCTGGTCGACCATAATTAAAAATAAATAAATAAATTTTATACGATAGTGTTTAGTAATATACTAATATATGCTAAATATATCTTGAGTGTTTGTAACGAGCATCAATTTTGACAAAGATCGATGTATGTCAATACGTTAAGATCGAGCAAACCGTGGCTGCTTCTCACATTAGTTTGATTAACGACTTGTTTGTAGATTATATAGCAGAAAAGAAATTGGCTTCTATCACTGGACTCAAATGGATGAATTATGAAATAGCAGTGGATGGTAGGCTGAGAGATACTTAGTGTAGATAATTTGATAAATATGAGATATTTTTTGAATAAATTAATAAAAAAATATTTCTATAGTTGTATTCATGTAATTAATTTACTAATTTAAGTATCAAAAGATATTAGAAAAAATTGCAATCATGGTATCAAACCTTTCAGATTTTTGCACACTTTGCTCAAACCTTTGTTGTGTGCCAGCGGAGGTCCCAAATGTTTCATAAATATGCACCGGAGGTCCAAATGGACGGTTTCCGTCCCGTTAGTTAATCAAGAATAATATATTTAATCAAATTTTAAAAGGGCAAATTGGTAATTTTCCTATTTATCCCCATAAAATAATTGAAGTAATAATTAAAAGAAAATAATACCGTTCATCTTCTTCTCCACCCCACCCTCCCCACCCAGCCTGTACAGCCATCAGAATCCACCAACCACTTACACGCCTTCGCACCTCCCACAGCCACCAACAATGAAAATGTTTTTGAGCATTCATCAAGCTTTTTCTGGCCTTTTTTAGTGATGGGTTGTAATGTTTCTCCACCCCACCCCGAACTGAACCGAACCAAAAATTTGAAACTCAGCCACCATCTCCTTCTTCAACCCTCATCCCGACGCCGTGTTGGACTCCTTACCCGGCCCATTATCTGCTCCCAGCATTTTGGAGAAATCGCATTATGATAAAACACGCTTCTCTTACTTGAAGCGTCTTTCTTTGATGATTGACGCGTGGCTTGTGATGGACCGTTGGATGCTAGTCTATCTATATACCTTGGCCGGAGACGTTTGAAGGGCAATCGATTCATTTTACTTGGCTCTCTCTAGAATCGTCTAGTGTTTTCTTCCAAAAAGAGAGAACAGAGAAAGGGCTTGATTCATGTTGTAGTTTTTACTTTAAATCTCTGATTTAAAGTTGTGTAATAGTTAGATCTACCTTTGGTTTGTAATATTCTGTGTGAATATTGTGAGATTCTTAGTGATTCCTCTGTGTGTGTTCGAAGGTGTTCTTGGTGATTCCTGTGTGGATCAAGGGCTATCTACTGTTGTAATACTGAGAGATAAGTCCATATCTCTTTCTTGTATATTCTGTAACATTGGTTGCCATTTTTGTGGCTGATTAGTTCATCTGAGCATATTCCTTTTGTGGATGCTCAACGGGGGACGTAGGCGTTGGATGTGGTCGCCGAACCTCCGGGGCTTAGGCCAAAAACAATTCTCGTGTTCAGACTTTAATTTTCTGCACTTTATTTTACTATTTAGTTAAAGTCTCAATTTGATTCTCATATTGTGTGTGGTCTGGACCTTACAGTGGTATCAGAGCCTAAACTAAAGGGACGAGCTGCCTGGATCTTATGAGAAGGAGGCAGATTCACTTCAGATCTTGAAGGTTCTTTGAATCTGCTCTTGAGAACATTACAGAGGATCGAGTTTTAATATAAACTCGCTTGGTGAGATCTATTAATTTTTAAACTGTTTACTTTAAAATTAGTGTTTCTTGATCGTACCCTTGATTTTCCGTTCACCGTTGAAACCCCCTTGAGACTAATCTTTGTCCCGGAGCTCCTGCGAGGCTCCTGGAATCTGAGATAAATCAAGTCCGAGTGTGTTCTTGGAGAATCTTGCTGGAGTGATCACTAAAACATTGCATGTGATCTCTATCATTGCAAATCATCTTAATAAATGGGCATGCTTACTCTAATTGATAGCTTTTGTGAGCAAATCTTGTTGTACTGTGTGTACCTCTGTGATTGGCTACCTGTGATTTATCTGATTGCCTGTTTTCTGTGCACTCTGTGCTGTGCTGTCTGATTGAGTGCCTGATTTGTTTTCTTCACTCATGGCATCTGCTAAGTTTGAAGTTAGTCAATTTGATGGAAAAATTGATTTTAACATGTGGAGTCAGAAAATGAAAGCTATCTTGATGCAAATGAGATGTGTTAAAGCTATTGATGATACTTGGCCTGCTGATATTAATCCTGCTAAGAAAACTGAACTTGAAGAAGTTGCTTGGAGCACTATTTTCTTATACCTGACTAAAAATGTGATAAGAAGTATAGGTGAAACCAAAACTGCAGCTGAGTTGTGGACCAAGCTTCAAGCCACATATCTGACTAAAACTATTCCCAACAAGTGTTTTCTTTTAAAACAATTCTTTTCTTTTAAAATGGATCCTTATGTTGACTTGGAAGAAAACTTGAGTAGATTTACTAAACTTACCCAAGACCTGGCCAATTGTGATGAAAAACTTTCAAAAGATCAATTGGATGTGGTTCTGTTAAACTCCATTAGTGATAGATACAAGGACATTAAGGTTGCCTTAGAATATGGTAGAACTGACATGAGTACTAATGTTATAATAAATGCTTTGAGAAATAAGGCACAAGAAATGAAGGCAGAGTCAAGTTCTAGTCACACTGGAGTGAGTTTGTTAACAAGAGGAAATTTTTTGAGTAAATCTAATAATCATCCCAAGTTTTCTAAAGACAATAAAAAGTGGACAGAAAGGAATAAGACCAAAAGCAATGCTAAGGGCAAAAAATGTTACTATTGTGGTAAAATTGGTCATTTTGCAAAAGACTATTTTAAAAAGAAAAATAATTCAAAAGATAAAGTTTTTGAAGAAGGAAATAGTGACCTTGCCTACAGTAAAACCAAGAATGAAAATGGCTTGGTCCTTGTAAGTATTGGAAAGAAACTGAGTGATAAATGAATACTTGACTCAGGGCGTTCTTTTCATATGTGCCCAAACAAAAACTGTTTTGTTGATTTTGTCAATACAAAAGGAGGGCAAGTTATAATGGGAAATAACAATGCCTGTAAAATAAGTGGAATTGGGACTGTAAAACTCCTTTTAGAAAATGGAAATGTTTTGATATTAAAGGAAACTAGATTTGTCCCAAATTTGAAAAGGAACTTAGTGTCCTTGGGTATGTTAGATGAAATGGAGTTTAACATTAATATGGGGAAAGGATATATTAATATTCTTAGGGAAAATGACTTAATCATTTCTTCCCCTAAGAGACATGGTTTATATTTTTTGAAAGCTAAACCCTTGTTGGGACTGACTGCTGCTGCTATTTCTGAAAACTTTACTTTGGCTAAACTGTGGCATGAAAGACTTGGTCATATTGGTAAAAAGGGTTTGAATTTCCTAAGAACTAAAGGTGTTTTTGGAAAACAGAACATTGGTGACTTTGATTCATGTGAACAATGCATTACTGGGAAACAAGTAAAACTTTCTTTTCCTACTGGAACACATAAAACTAAGCAAAGACTTGAGTACTTGCATGCTAACTTATGGGGTCCTGCTTCTGTGTCTACTCTATCTGGCTTCAAATATTACTTGCTCATCATTGATGATTTCTCAAGAAAAATTTGGGTGTTTTTGTTAAAATCTAAAGATGAAACATTCTCTGTTTTCAAGGAATAGAAAACACAGGTGGAAAATCAAATTGATTTGAAAATAAAAATCTTGAGAACTGATAATGGATTAGAATTTTGTAATTTTGAATTCAACACTTTTTGTAACGAACATGGTATTGTTAGACACAGAACAGTTACTTATACTCCACAACAAAATGGTATGGCTGAAAGAATGAACAGAACTCTATTAAATAAAGTCGGATGCATGTTATTAAGTTCTGGTTTGCCAAAAATGTTTTGGGGTGAAGCAGTTAAAACTGCAGCCTATTTGATTAATAGAAGTCCCACAAGTGCTTTAAATTTTGCTGTTCCTGAAGCTATTTGGTCTAATTGTTCTGTGAACTATTCTTACTTGAAAGTATTTGGATGTGCTGCATATGCACACCAGAACATTGGGAAACTTGAACCTAGATCTCTGAAATGTGTGTTCTTGGGATATGATGATCATATTACAGGGTACAGACTCTGGGTCAAATCTGAAAAAGGATTTAAAGTGATAATTAAAAAGGATTTCATTTTTAATGAATCTTTGATGCCCTGTCTTGAAGGAAAAGATAAGAAACTAACTGAAGAGGACATTCAAATTGAGGTGGAGTCATCTAGTTATAACCTGGATAATTCTGAACCTGTTGTTGAAAATCTTGAGCAAAATGTTGCTACCATACCTGACACTGAATCTGATCAACCTGAGGACCCTGACCATTCTGTTCCTTTTCCTTTACCTCTTGATGAGTATCAACTTACAAGGGATAGAGAGAGAAGAGTCATAAGACCTTCCACCAGATTTGACAATGAAAATTTTGTTTCCTTGTTTACTTTTCAAGAACATCTAGAAAATGAACCAAACACTTATCATGATGCCATAACATGTAAGGAAAGTAAAAAATGGAAAGTTGCTATGGAAGAAGAAATGGGTTCCTTGTTGAAAAATGAAACATGGGATCTGGTTAATAAACATGAGGGGCAGAAAATTATAGATTGCAAATGGATTTACAAAATCAAGCATGGTGAAGGTGGGAATGATAAAATAAGATTTAAAGCTAGATCGGTTGTCAAAGGCTTCACACAAAATGAGGGTATAGACTACACTGAAATTTTTTCTCATGTAGCTAAATACACTACCATTAGATGCTTGCTTGCCCTTGTTGCTCATTTTAAATGGGAACTTGATCAACTGGATGTTAAAACTGCTTTTCTGTATGGTGAACTTGATGAAACTATTTACATGAGGCAGCCTATGGGTTATGAAAAGGGAAATCCAGAAAAAATGGTTTGCCTGTTGAAAAAATCATTGTATGGGCTTAAACAAGCTCCCAGACAATGGTACAAAAGATTTGATACATTTGTCTTAAAACTGGGCTTCAAAAGAAGTCAGTATGATACCTGCATGTACTGTAAAGGTAGTGGAGGTAAAAATTCCTTATACCTTGTACTTTATGTTGATGATATGTTGCTTGTCAGCAGTGACAAAAATGAAATTGAATCTATCAAACTGAAGTTAAAAACTGAGTTTGACATGAAAGATCTTGGTGCAGCTAAGAAAATTTTAGGCATGCAAATTGTTAAAAATAAAGAAATGGATTTGCTGTTCTTAAACCAATATGATTATGTGGTTAAAGTTCTGAAAAAGTTTGATATGTTTGACTGCAAACCTGTGACCTTACCTCTTGCAAATCATTATAAATTGTCTTCTGATTGCTGTCCTAAAACTGAGGAAGAATATGCCAGAATGTCTAAAATTCCCTATGCTAATGTTATAGGTTCTGTTATGTATCTGATGATTTGCACTAGACCTGATCTTGCACATTGCATAAGCATATTAAGTAGATTCATGAGTAATCCTGGTGAAGATCATTGGAATGCTTTAAAATGGTTACTAAGGTACCTAAAGGGTACTGCAGGTTTAGGCTCAGTGTTTAAACCTGACAAAGATGGTGTTTTGTTAAAAGGATATACTGATTCAGATTTTGCTGGTGATAGAGACAGTAGGAAATCAACTTCATCCTATTTTTATACCTTATGTGGTATTGTCATTAGTTGGAAATCTCAATTGCAAAAGATTGTTGCTCTGTCATCTACTGAAGCAGAGTACATTTCTGCAACTGATGCTACTAAGGAAGGAATGTGGTTAACCGGTCTACTATCTGAACTTGGTTTTATTAATACTCAAACTGCTCTATTTTCTGACAATCAAAGTGCTATACATCTTAGTAAGAATCCAATGTTTCATGATAGAACTAAACACATTGATGTTAAATAACATTTCATTAGAGATGTTATTTCAAAAGGCATTATAAAGATTGAAAAGATTGCTACTCAACATAACCCTTCTGATATGGGGACCAAAGTGATTCCTTTAAACAAATTTTTAAATTGTCTTAAGTATCTTTCTGTTGACTCTTTGTGATCTTGCAGTGAATACTTGAGCGAATGAAACAAAAAGGAATCTATGTTCCTGGATGCACTAACAAAATCTGGTAGCAAGGTGGAGATTGTTGGACTCCTTACCCGGCCCATTATCTGCTCCCAGCATTTTGGAGAAATCGCATTATGATAAAACACGCTTCTCTTACTTGAAGCGTCTTTCTTTGATGATTGACGCGTGGCTTGTGATGGGCCGTTGGATGCTAGTCTATCTATATACCTTGGCCGGAGACGTTTGAAGGGCGGTCGATTCATTTTACTTGGCTCTCCCTAGAATCGTCTAGTGTTTTCTTCCAAAAAGAGAGAAAAGAGATAACAGAGAAAGGGCTTGATTCCTGTTGTGGTTTTTACTTTAAATCTCTGATTTAAAGTTGTGTAATAGTTAGATCTACCTTCGGTTTGTAATATTCTATGTGAATATTGTGAGATTCTTAGTGATTCATCTGAGTGTGTGTTCGAAGGTGTTCTTGGTGATTCCTGTGTGGATCAAGGGCTATCTACTGTTGTAATACTGAGAGATAAGTCCATATCTCTTTCTTGTATATTCTGTAACATTGATTGCCATTTTTGTGGCTGATTAGTTCATCTGAGCATATTCCTTTTGTGGATGCTCAACGGGGGACGTAGGCGTTGGATGTGGTCGCCGAACCTCCGGAGCTTAGGCCAAAAACAATTCTCGTGTTCAAACTTTAATTTTCTGCACTTTATTTTACTGTTTAGTTAAAGTCTCAATTTGATTCTCATATTGTGTGTGGTCTGGACCTTACACGCCAGTTCGCCACCAGATCACGAGCTATCTTGTACCTCCGTTGATCGATCAAGCTTAGAACCCTCTGAAAATTCAAATTACAACCCCAACAATCAATAAATCAATTCGATTTCATTCTCGAAAGAAAAAAAAATCAATAACCAAATAAGCAAAATGACCTTATTATCTCCCCCACCCAACCCAAACCCCCAAAATGCCGGTAGCACCACACCCACCTCCGCCACCATCCTTCATCCACCAATTTCCAGCCCCACCTTTCCAAAAATTGAACAAAAATCACCAAAAAAATTGAATAAAAATCTCCCAGGAGGCTTACCACATACACATTGGCACTCATACCCACAAATGTTGCCAAAGCAGGGGAATGAGCCAATGTTTTTATCAGCTTGCCTTTAGCTTGGCCGAGCACTTGACCTTGACTGGTAGCTACTCGTAGAGAAGCCTCGATCATACAACTGTGGCAGCTCCATTCGCCACCTCTTCAGCTTTGATTTAAGCCCTTCAACACTTTCATCCAAGCTTCAACAACAGACTAAAAAAAATCAATAAAAAAAAAAACCTTCTCTGCAGAAACGGATATCTCATTTGCTTTCTCTTCGGCTTCCCGTCAACACATCAGTTTTGGTTTTGGGTTGAGTGGGACTGGAGTGGCTAAAGGATGGTGGTAGAGGTGGATGTGGTGGTGCCGGGATTGGGGGGATTTGGTTTTGGGTTGGGTGGAGAAGATAATCTGGTTTTTATTTTTTTGTTTTTTATGTAATTGTTTTATTTTAATTTTTATTATATGAAAAAAAAATATAAAGTTACCACTTTGCCCTTAAAAATTAGTCAATATTGGTCATATTTTTAATTTTTGGTCAACTAACGGTTTCTGTCAATTTGGACTTCGGGTGCGAGTTTTTTAAAGATTTGATACCATGGGTGGTACAAATGAAAGATTTGGGCAAAGTCTACAAAAATTTGAAAGGTTTGGTGCCGTGATTGTAATTTTTCCAAGATATTATTTTATGGGAAAAATGTTTATCTTCATTTTCATTTGAAAACCACAACGGAAAATACCTCTTTAAATTTGTTCGAAGTGTAAGAAATAATATTGGGACAATAAAACTAGAATTCCTTTCGCACCTCCAAGGTTAAGTTTTCGAACATAACCTTGGCATTATTTGAAGTAAATTAGGGTTAAATCCTCCACCTTTCCCGTAGTGTAGTTATGGATTATCAACCATCAAAAATGAGGTTTTGGATCCCTAATTTATTTGAATCCCATGATGAGAACTGTAAATATAAACGTCAAAATTGTATGTGAATTTAAGTTGAATTGGGGATAAATGGAAGATTTGCAATACCTGGTTGCATTTCTTCCTAGTAATAAAAGTTGGGGAGTTGACCCCTAATTTATCCAGAAAATAGTTACTCCCTCCGTCCCAATTATATAGGCTGGATTTCCTTTTTCTCTTGTCCCAAATATATAGGCTGATTTCCTAATATAGAATATTTTATTGTGTTCTTTTACCAATATACCCTTATTAAATTCTCTCCACTTAATGTGCCAATTTCTTGAAATTGTCCAAATACACACATTTCCCACTTTTTGGAAATATGAAACAGCTCTCATTTCTTCTTTTTCTTCAAATTCTCTATTAATTCCAACAATATTTAGCTTTACATACTAAAAATTAAATAGGGGTAAATTAGAAAAGATCTTGGCAAAAATTAATTTTCCAATGACATTAAAGAAGTTTTCTTAATCCGTGTGAAAAACTAAACAAGCCTATATAATTGGGACGGAGGGAGTATGATTTATGAGTATTCACAGTTTGTAACATATTGCATTGCTTTGAGCATTCTGATTTTATCAAAACTTTTAATTCTTTCAAAAACGTTAGTGTCATTCAAAAATGAACCAAATGATGAATAAACTATAAACAAAAACGAACCAATTAATTCACCGCTTCTATAGTGGTTGTAGTCAAAATCGTATATTCGAATAAAAAAGTTCAATAATCAAAAAATAAATTAAAATTGACTGACCAAACACGAATTATAATGGTTGCACAAGGCCACATTTGTCATGTACATGTAGCGTGATTGAATAAATACAAGTCTAAGGGCGTGATGAGTGGACATGATGAAATGTAGGGTCCACATAAAAATCACGTCAAAATCGTGATTATCAAATATGGGTGTTTGTTGATCAGTCACAGAGAATCACTATTACCAGAACGGGATTTCAATTGTCATCTCAAAATTGATTTTGACCATGCGTAACGTCCCTTTTCCCTCCGTACCGTTGGAGATCTCGAATACTGGGCCGCATGCTTCGAACCATTCACAATTCAGCCCAATAAGAAGCCCAATCACTTCTAGGCCCAAGCCCATCACGGAATGAAATTTTTTGGCTCTGTCCTTGTGCATCAGGATTGGATTATCAAACATGGGAATCGTGCACCGCGCAGCAGGTGTTTATCCAGATGTTCACGCTAATATTCTGGTGCCTGCAAACCGCCGTAAGATGGTGGTGGAGGGCGTCGGGCTTACGTCAGCTTGCCGTCATGTTCGTTTGAAAATGTGATCATCATCTCTCGATAGGAGAGCTGTTTGTGTTCTCATTCACGTGCAAACCAATCAAGAAATCTCACAAAATTTAAAAAAAAAAAAAAAAAACCCAAACACTGAATAAGGCAAAAATAAAAAGTCAACTATTTTTGTAGTATTCAAAAGTCAACTGCCCATAAAGTTTATCACAATCGTTTTTGTTTTTTCATCTATTTCTTATATATAAAAGGTTTTCGAAAAAGATACTTTAAATCGATTCAAAAGCAACTTTTTACTTTTTGAAGTAATTTTCTATTTTTCAAAAGCTTGTAAAATTGGCCTTACCTATAACATATCATTGGTATTAATGTATTATACAAAATAGATCAAATTGTGTTTTTAGCATATAAAACAATTTGAATAAATGTAAATATATGGCATAAATAAATAACTTGTCCTTGTCCAATGGTCATTATTTGAAAAATATATATATTTTTTGAATAATAATTTTTAAAAGAATGTATAATTAAAAAGTAGAAAAATATTTTAAATTTACGTGTTGAATTGTACGAATGTATGATTGAAAATAAGTACGTGAAAAAAGATTTTTCAAATAATGAACCATTAAATAGGGGGCAAATAAGGGTTTGAATTATTCGTTTTACAAAATTAATATTATAAGAAAAAATCTCAAATTCTAATATGATATTATCATACACTAATATCTAACTAAGCCCATGTTTATTTTTCATTTTTTTAAAACTTTTTTTTCAATGTACTCATTTTTTATCTACTCATTAACACAGTAAAATATTATACACTTAACAATATGTTCTTTAAAAATTTATTATTTAAAATAATATATTTTTTCAAAAAAAAAATGATGGAGTCTAAGGCTGTCCATGGGTCGGTTCAATTCGGTTTTAAAATTTTCAGGTATTTAATAAATGGAATCGTCGGGTCCAAATATAATTATGGAATCGTTCGGGTTCGATTCCGTACCGTAATTAAATTTTTTAACATTTACAGCAGTACTACATAAATATAACTAATGACATTTCATTCGTAACTTTTTCAAATTAACGTAACCCAATTCAAAAATATATAAATAGTTAGTTGTCGAAAAATATTAATTCAATGCATACAAATATCAAAAAGTAGATATTAATATTAAAATATCAATTTGGGACTTTTGGACACTCCTAATCGGGTTGCTAAATCTAGTATGTAAATTTGAAAAGGGAAAAATGCATTGATCATGCTTTTTCTTTCCCAAAATCACAAATCAGGTCCCAAGTTTTAAATTTGCAAAAATCAAGTTTTTCAAAAATTAATTAATTATATTTTCCAATCATATTAAATTAAATATTTAACTATAATATAATATAATTAACTCACCCCATCCACTCCACCTCCACCCCCACCCCCACCCCCACTGTTCCGGCGACCGTGACTATTCCGACGACTGCGACTACTCCGACTACCACTCCGGTGATCATTCCGTCGCCACTTAATTCCGGCGATTAGTCAAATTCCAACTAGTATAGGTCACAAATTTTTAAAATTTGTCGATTACAGATTTAGTATGGATGACAGATATTTAATTGAGTCACAAGTTAAAATTAGTATAGGTCACAAATTTTTAATTTAGTCACAAGTTAAAATTTTTTATAGATAACAGAGGTCACATATTTTCAAATTTGTTAGTCACAGATCATATATTTGTTGGTCACAGATCATATTTATTGACTTTATTGGTCACTGAAAAACAAAACTATAGGTCACATATTATTGAATTTTAAGGTCACAGTTTAATAGTGGGTCACAAAGAACTGCATAGTAGGTCACAGACATCCAATCACCAGTCCCCGATCTGTATCCACCACCAATACTTGGTCATGGAACGACCAAATAGTTGGTCACAGGCCCTTTTCGCCGCTGCCGCAACCATCCACCAACAATAACACCAACCAACACCACAGATCAGCCCAACCACCAACACACACCCACAAATCCGCCCCACACCCACATATCCGCCTCCGAAACCACCGCCAACACGCACGCACCCACTACCATCCGCACACACAGCAAAACCGACAATCATTCCATGCACATCACTTACTGCCAACCTACCACTGCCGCACCCCATCCTAAAAACAAATCCGCAGAACATGGGAGAGAGAAAACGATGTTAGAGAGAGAGAGGACGGACTGGAGATAGAGAGAGAAACGGACGGAGAGGATGAACTTACTAGAGTGATCCCATCGATGAACTGGATGAAGCGGCGACGGACGGGGCTGGTGAGAAAGAGAATAGGGGAGAAGCAGGTGTGGAGGCGGCGAACGAATGGAGCAGGTATGGAGGAGGTGCGAACGAACGGAGCAGGCGTGCAGGCGGTGAACGACAGCGTCGCGACGCCGACAGGAAGGAGCATGGAGGGAGGAGGCGGCAAACGGTGGGGTGGTTCGCGACACCGGCAATGAGGAGAAGGGAGGGAGGAGAGAGAAGGGAAGGAGGCGGAGGCTGCGGACGGTGGTGGTGGATGAGTCGCCAGACAGTGGTGGAGGCGGCGAGCGGTGGTGGTGGGAGGAGGCGGGGTTGTGGAGAGAGATGGATAGATTCAGGATTTGGATATATTGTATTGAAATTTGGGGATAGGGGTGGGTATATATATTAATTGAATTTAAAATATCATTATTAATATTAATTGTAAAATTAAAATCTGATTTTTTATTAAATAAAGTATAAACCTATTTTCAAAAACATAAAACTAAACACCTGGCTTATTGTAATTTCCACGTTTGAAAATTGATTTGCTTTAAACGAGCTGGCCCCAAGCCCAATGCATAATGCTTGAATTTAATACAAACAAAAAAGCCAAAAATACCAAGCAACCCGTAAAGATTGCGGGGGTGGGGTGGGTGTGAGTGCTTACATAATAATAGCATGCAGATTGATAAGATGATTTGATGTAAAGCCTGTATCTAAAAATCCGAGCATGACGCGTCCAAATGTGAGGGCATCAATCAATCAAGTTCTATTTTGATGGTGATGGATGGAGGGACCTGAGGATGATAATATATAGTGGATGGGATTTCTGAAGAATACATGCATGGGAATTGAGTTTTCTATTGTTGTCAAGTTAAGGGCATGTTTGGTTTGACGGGAATAGAATTTATTAACAAGAATTATAATTTGAGTTTGTAATTTGATCAATGTTTGATCGTACGATACGCATGAATTATAATCAAATTGTGCTGTAATTCGAACGAGACAATTAACCGTGTAAAAGTCAATCATGGTTGAATTTTCGTCAACTTGACTTGAAAAGATCGAATACGTTTGTTTGTACATTTCTATCATATACATACATCGATCGGTCAAGACCTATCAAGCCTAGCCCATAGCATTGCATCAATATATCCAAACAAGCCTATTAATAGCACTAGACTGGCCATGATCCATGCATTAATCCACAGGTATGATTGTTCTATCGTATGAAGACAGATACGTCATGATCTTTTATGCTCCTAGACTTGTAGAATCATATTGGAATCAATTCGAACAAAATGATGGTCGAGGTATGAAAGAGGGGCCTTTGCCAAATACAAGGAATGGTCGAAGTAGACCATGTAGGGCTGGATTTGTTGGGAAATAGAGATGGGAAGAAGACACGATTATAACAAAGTGAGAATGGTATCTCACGTCTTTAAAGAGATGTTAATCCTAAGAATTTAATAAATCACAACCTTTAGTGGTAAAATTACATTCACACACTTCAAACTTTTTAAAGCAAACTCTTCAAATATATTTTTATTTCATGTCATTACACCCTACCAATTTTGGACTTAGTTTTTTTAAAAAAAAAAACCTCCATAAATTTGAGAAAATTGTAGTCCAAGTCTTTAACTTACTTTAGCCCATGTTTGACAACCATTATTTTGAAAACTCTTTTTTTTACATATTCATTTTCAACATCACATTCAAACAACAAAAGATTTTGCAGTAAATTCAAAAATTTCCCTACTTTTTTATAATACGTTCTTAAAAAATAACTATTCAAAACTTTGTTTTTATCGAAATAATGGTTGTCAAACATCGGCTTAGTTGGGCAAACATACCCATCAACCTTGAATTCTCATCGTTTCAGTCACAAGCTTTGTAATTTATGTTTAGCTTGATCCTCCATGTACATTTTTCATATGCATTTCAATTAAAAAGCATATGAATCGCGCACGTCTCACATAAGTAAGAGGTTAAATAGATGAACATTTCCAGTAATTACAAGTTCTAAAGGAAAAAATATCCGTATTTCCCCAGTAGATGATTAACTCTATTAAGTACAATTTAAATTAAATAACACAAAAATAACTTAGGAACCTCTAGCGCAATTAAATTCGATGCCAAACATGTCCCAACATTCATCCATGTGGCACTGGGTCCCCCATAAAAGAATAAATGAGATTGAAGTTTGTGGGCTCGAGAAGAAAAGATTTTCTTTCAATCTCATTCTCCAGCTTTTAACATACAAAAATCAATAAAAAAATTCCAACCTTTTTCCCATGAATGAATCTAATCTTCTTTACCAGCAGTCCAGTACTACTACTACACTCCACATTAAATAAATAAAAATTTATGGGTTTTGGTTAACAACTATCCTCAGCTTTTCTGCTACTTCCGTCGAATTATTTTAGTGCAAACTTCTGATTTTACACTGCCTCTGTGTTGCAGTTAGGTCATAGATTTGCTCACTGTATACAGTGTTAATGAAACTGATAGTGTATTGTTTGGTGTATACTTCTGCAACTTAAAAGCATTATGAATATTTAATAGAAATAAAATCAGCTCTATTTCATGAAAATGTTTTGAAAAAGAAATAAAACCATGTTTGCCGTACAAATGTTTCAAAGAAAATACGATAAGTCTGTTAAATCAGTCGAATCAGTGAATATAAAAGTCACAGGGAGTGGATTCGAAGTGAAAAAAAAAGTCAAAAGAGAAATAGCTTCTTTTCCTGTCCATGAATTTGATTGACAATATATCTAAATATTCTTATTTGTTTTGGTGAATAAAGCTACTTGTACTTTGTTTATAATTCACCTGTCGATTTAAAAAATGATTTTAAAAAACAGACGACGTAGATTCCCGCCAACACATGATTATCAACAAAGATTGTACATGTAACATAATTACTGTTTTTATTTTTATCCTCGAATAAGAGAGATAAGTTTGGGTAATATACTGAATTATATTCTCTTAATTGTACTTTGAGACTCTAAATCACCTAAGTATTTTAAATTCATACTCGATAGAATATGTGAAAAAAATTCAATGTAGAGATTATATAAATGTTGATTTCATTTTCCAAAAAATCATCGATCCCAGCTCGATACACTACTCCGTACATCCAAATATAACTGGGCACCTCTTTAAGAAGAAAGTAAGCCCATGTTTGAGGCAAATTATTCAGACAAAAGAATGAAATTTTTTACTGTTACCCATCACATCCAGCTAAATTTGTTGCCTTTTCATCCCTTGTGTGGGGCCAGTTGTGTGTCCAACGGCTAGAAATTACATTTTAATGAAACAAATAATTTGTCTCAAACAGGGGCTAAGTTTTACCACAAACATCGCCTTCAATCGATTCGCGCAGTCATAATTCTATGTGCACATGCATGTATGCATATGCTGCAAGTGCATTTACCATGTAAAGTTTGCTAGATTGAATATCCAAATTTTGTAGCTCAATTTAATTGGTTGAAAGAGTTGTAGAAACATCACTTGACAGAATTTGTCCATTTGAGAGAGAAACGAGTCTGCATCTATTGAAACAAGTTTTTGCTAAATGAACTCAATTAAGTTCATAATGAAAGGTAAAATAGTTCGAGTATCGCACTAGCAATGAATTAGAGATAAATTATTCGTTATGAAATAACCCAATTTCATATTATCGTCACAAAAAAGTCACTTTTAACAACGATAGTTTACTTTGGGTAACTTTTCAGAATTTTTTTTTTTTTTAAATAAAGTCGTGTTTGGTATTGATTGAAATATAAATTTTAATCTAAATCAAAGTTAACAATTAATTTTATTAACATATATCATGGAATCTTTAAATATATAACTTTTATCAAAATTTACTAAAAATTTGACTTTAATCTCCACCAAACAGGGGCAAAATCACAATAACTTTGAAAACTAATTTTAAAAATCCTCCGACGATTGTACGCTAATCGATTTTACAAATTCTTTATATCATCTCAAAACCTATTTTGAGAACTATATTATGGACATATCGAATAGTCTAAACAGATATCGAAAATAGATAAAAATACGTTAAACGTGAGTTTTGAAGAAATACGTCCAACTCGAATATTTTTTTTAAAAAAATTCAATTATTTCATTAATGTTTATTATTTTTATGATACAAATTTTTTAATGTAATTTTCATCATTTTATTAGGAAATTTTATATGGAATATGACAAAAAAAATTGAATTTTTTATCTTCGAAAAAGTCATATTTTATGTAAATGGTCGGATGCAAAATTACATGAGTATGAGTTTTTTGGACGTAAATTTTCGATTGTATAATTTTCCCCAACTTTTTTTCAAGTTTAATTGTGCCCCCTAAATTTCAAGTCCTGCGTCCGCCCCTGCTTTCAGCTTAAACAATCCAAAAGTAACTTTTTATGGCAAAGGTGAATTTTTTTTTTTTTTTGTAGTCTATGTTTTTATCGAATGTTTAAAATGTTTGGTTAAATTAATAACAAAATTATCTCAAATTCACATGAAAATAACATTTGAAATGTAAAATTGGGAGGGCCGAGGGGACATAGAGCTAGAATTTATTTATCACGAGCCATATTAACGTTTTGTATCATTAAATACCTTCTCATAAACTTTGTAGGTTCTTTAATAATTGCCTTGTCATTTTCAGAGTCTACTTCTAAACGGTCAAAAACTTTATTTGAAATGTCAACTCTCGTCAATATTTTCGTGTCTATACTCAAATGCATCTTCTCACGGAGGTCATATACACTACTCAAGGTGTATAGGTCCTCGTTCAACCTAAATGGACATCGTAATCATTTTGAGGATTTACTGTTTAATTCTCAAAACTCATGTTAACTTTTATCTTTCTTAATACAATCCACATTTGATTATTAATCACAAATCGATTATTTTCTTTAAAATATTTATTTAAATATCAGTTCAATCATGATTTAATATGACAAGTGAAAGATAGGAAAAAAAAAAAACAAAGACAAGGATTTACCTTGTCTCTGTCCACACGATTATTATTTAATCTTGTACTGTTCTTCTGCACTGCTTACATATGAGATATGCATCAGCTTTATCGATCCCATTCCCATGGTGAAAAATCCAAACCTCTCTCTCTCTCTCTTCTCTCTCTTCTCTCATTTTCTCCCTCTCTTTAAACTACTTTCTGTTCCCTTCCCTTCCTCTCACTTTTCTTCACTGACATATATAGGAATACCTGCACACTTCCTCACGCACGCACGCATACCTCTCTTTACTCTTCAGATAGATACATACATTATACATACACAATCTTCATCTTCTCTCTCTAGACTCTGTACCTATCTTTCTCTCTAGCCATATGATAGAGTGATCAGAAGAGGACAGCCCAGAAATGCAGATTTCCCAGCCATATCATACCTTGCTATTTCGCCTTTTCTCGATTCATCAAATCCCCATGAACGCTACTCCCTTATAATACTCCACCTCTCTCTTTACCCAATTATACAAAACCTTACAAACAGTTCCCAATTTCCAATCCCTCTTGTTAATCATCATAATGCTTCTATTTCTATACAGTGCTTAGTAATTTCTTGTCTTGAGAAAATTTGTTTGATCAATGGAGAACTTTTACTGCCTTGATAGCAGCAATGATTCACATTTGCCTCCAGGGTTCAGATTCCACCCTACTGATGAAGAACTGATCACTTACTATCTTCTGAAGAAGGTTCTTGACTGTAACTTCACTAGTAGAGCCATTGCTGAAGTTGATCTTAACAAGTGTGAACCTTGGCAACTTCCTGGTGAGTTTTTCTTCAAACCCTGAACTGTGTTGTACATGTTTGCTTTCTTGTTTATTTGTCATTAAAGTTCAACATTTTGTAAAGGGAAAGCTAAGATGGGAGAAAAAGAATGGTACTTTTTCAGCCTCCGGGATCGGAAATACCCAACTGGATTAAGGACTAATCGCGCAACAGAAGCTGGATACTGGAAGGCCACTGGAAAAGACAGGGAAATTTACAGCTCAAAGACTTGCTCCCTGGTGGGGATGAAGAAAACCCTAGTTTTCTACCGTGGAAGAGCTCCAAAGGGTGAAAAGAGCAACTGGGTTATGCATGAGTATCGTCTTGAAGGCAAATTAGCTTATCACTACTTGTCTAGGAATTCCAAGGTACAAAATTGAAAATCAATCTGTGTTTAGCATATTATTAACCGTTAACCTTTAAATATACTGATATTGTATTGGTTCTTACATGTTAAGGTGCTATCTGGGTTGTCTGATCATATACAGAAGTTAATTATATCCAATATCCCAACATTTTTTTCTGTCAAATCTTTGATAAGGGTAGTTCTCAAATGGATTTCCCTTTCAAAGTCTTGAACAAAGCATAATTTCGTACGTAATAATTCATAATAATACTGCTATTTGCTGTGATTTTAAGCAGAAAGATCTGCTGTAATATCCCTGTCTGCACAGTAGTATTAATTTGCATGGTACCTTGACATCTTTATCATCATGAAGAATCAAGCATAAATTTTCACCCATTTTCAAGTTTTAAATTGTAGTTTAAAGCCTAATCAAATCCCGATTTAATTTGCGAAGAGAATGTTGTTATTGATGACAAGATGATAAGAATGATGTGAAAATTGTCGCTGTTTGCACTCCAGGATGAGTGGGTGATTTCTCGAGTGTTTCAGAAGAGTGGCCCAGGTAGCGCCACGGCAGGCGGTGGCAAGAAGCGGCTGACCACCTGCATAAACCCTTTTTCTGACGTTAGCTCTCCCTCTTCAGTTTCTCTGCCGCCTCTCCTTGAGTCCTCAGCTGCCATCACCGAACACGATAGCTGCTCCTACGACGCCAACCCCACTAATGCCAAAGAGCACGTGCCCTGTTTCTCCACCGCAGCACCACCCACTTTCAACCACAACTCTCTCTTCGAGCTGCCGCCGGCCACCGCCCAGAATATGTTTACCGCCGATCACTCATCAGCCGGTTTTCCAAGAAACGACATTGGTGGAATCTCGTCTTTTCCCAGTTTGAGGTCTCTCCAAGAAAATCTTCAGCTACCTTTCTTTTTCTCTACTCTGGCTCCTCCAACGATGCACGGCGGCGCCAGTGATCAGATGACTGGTTACTGCCCTGTTAGTGTTAGCCAGTGGCCAACACCGGAGAATCAGAAAATGGGTCCCACTTCCACTGAATTCGACTGCATGTGGGGTTACTAATCGAAAATCTTGCTGATCAGTATTTGTAATCTTGTTCTGATGGATTCTCAATTATGATTAGGGTTTTAAATATTAGCTTTTCTATTGTCTGTAGGATCTTTTTAATGCATGGAAGTTGTTATGTACTATTTCTCAATTAAAGCCTTTATTATTGCTGCCATTGTCTTCTTCAAGTCCCCCCCTCGGGCAGAAGAAGGGGCTCTGATAGGAAGGAAGGGAATGGGCTCGTAATCGTAGAAATTCGGCACAATTTATTGCATTATTTTCTATGCAGTACTTGTTTCCTTGTCCTAACGTAATCAATGGTGTGGCCTACATGTTTTAAATAATGGTTACAAATTTGTACTAATATTTGTAAGAATTGTGATTATTTCATAGCAGTAATGATGAATCATCATTAGTTTAGGTCATTACTAGCTCGTGATTGTTGTGATGTATTTTCCTTGGGGAATACCCCTTGGCCAGGCTCAAAGGCAAGTATTGGGTGATGAGTCCCCTCGGTACAGGGGAAACGTTCACAGAATCCATTCAGCTGCTACGGTTCCTTTTTTTTTTTGGGTTTTGCTATGGGTACATAGGGGGTGCCATAAGGGTTCACGTAATGGCCAAATGGCACCCCCCTATTGGGGGGTCGGCTGGGCCACTGTATAAATTCTGTGAAATTTTCCCTAGCTATGTAGCATTGCTCCTGAGTTTGGGATCTACGAAATTTCATTTAGGTGGGTGATGGTATAACATCACTCTGAATCAATGAGTAAGAAAAACCCAAGATTTGCGTGAAGACCACTTTTGAAAAAGATATTTTAAACTTGACATCCCAAATTAGGATTTGTCGTGACATCTCTATATAGATATTGTAGAGTTCTCCTCAACGTTAAGAGCTCTATGTTGCTCGTAATGAGTTTGACATATTTTGCATGACTTTCTATTAGTTTCGATTAAGTCCTTGTGACACGTTAATTAATGCTCCTTGGCCAACTCTATTGGGCAAAACCTTAGAAGTTCTAGGTTTTGAGCCACCTTGCCAAGCTTGGAAACTTGCGTATATCTATACGGTAATACATATTGGTAACATGTATTTGGTGTAGCAATTACTATACGAAATCAATGTCGTGTATGATCCGATCAGGTGCACATTATTAACTCGCAAAATCCTCCTCAACGTTAAGAGCTCTATGTTGCTCGTAATGAGTTTGACATATTTTGCATGACTTTCTATTAGTTTCGATTAAGTCCTTGTGAGACATTAATTAATGCTCCTTGGCCAAACTCTATTGGGCAAAACCTTAGAAGTTCTAGGTTTTGAGCCACCTTGCCAAGCTTGGAAACTTGCGTATATCTATACGGTAATACATATTGGTAACATGTATTTGGTGTAGCAATTACTATACGAAATCAATGTCGTGTATGATCCGATCAGGTGCACATTATTAACTCGCAAAATCCTCCTCAACGTTAAGAGCTCTATGTTGCTCGTAATGAGTTTGACATATTTTGCATGACTTTCTATTAGTTTCGATTAAGTCCTTGTGACACGTTAATTAATGCTCCTTGGCCAAACTCTATTGGGCAAAACCTTAGAAGTTCTAGGTTTTGAGCTACCTTGCCAAGCTTGGAAACTCGCGTATATCTATACGGTAATACATATTGGTAACATGTATTTGGTGTAGCAATTACTATACGAAATCAACGTCGTGTATGATCCGATCAGGTGCACATTATTAACTCGCAAAATCCTGAAGATGACATCGATGAACTTGAGAATTAGCTTCTAAATTTAATTTTCCTTTGTAATGAGATTTTCTATATGAGAACAACATATCATTGAATGGACAATGTTGTGGTAGGCAGAAGATTTCGTGGAATGTCGTTTACCCCCACATGGGATGTCCAAAAAGGGAGTTTAAACTAACAAAATAATTAATAAATATTTTTTTTATAGATGTTAGTTGCTTTCTTATCAAATAAATTGTCGTACTATAACTAGATTGAGGATGGTCCCCCGGCAAGAACTTCCTACTACAACCACTTCAAAGTGGTCCTAATTCGCCATGTCTATGGACCCTTTTGCACTGACCTGTCTACAATAAGATTATGTCGGCTTACCTCTCGCAATAATGAACTAACAAGAAAGTAGTTCCTTGCACAAATACATTGATACTTGTCTTGGTTCACTCTCAATATTTGTCACTATTTTTTCACTCAAATCGAGTTTTTTAAACAAAAATCTTGCGCTTCCACTTATAGTGTCTAGAACTGCGCAAGATGATCCTTGAAATATGGAATAAATAATCAACATATAAGGACTTGATTTACTTCTCTTGACGAGAATAACATTTTACGATGAAATCCAACTTTATATATGATATCACTGTATCAAAGCTCACTCAAACGAGTATTTCGATCTAATGGAATAAATATGATATGAATAATTAATAAAAAAAAACAAATATAACAACCATCTTAGGTAGAACTCACACTTAAATGAATTTTAAGATGAACGTACAAAATAGGCTATAAATTCACAACGAGGACTTTTCACGAACATGAACGACTTGTAAGATGAGTGTACATAATTGATTATAGATCAACAATGCTGGCCTTTCGTGAGCAATGTGCAACACAATTAGATCGTTATAGTAGTGTTATAAGATCAATTTTAGTGATTACTCATTAAATCTTTTGTTTGCTAAAAAATTAATCGAACGTCATTTTTAATCATACATTTTATTAGACTCGCAACTTTTATCCACCTTTCAGCGCACATTTACGAAACCAACTAAACCCTTATCAACTTTTAACAAAATCACACACGACCCCTAAATAACATGAGTGACTCAACTAGCTTGAATCAACACAAGAGAAGCTTCAAGAATTCATGATGATTGATGATGACGAGTGTTGTTATATTGTTTAAAACGGATAGCGTGATGAGTTCATATTTCAGCAATGCAATGAGTTGGCCTCCACTTTGGGCTTGTGGAATGTGGACAAATGCGCAGATGTCAAATTTCACGCAATAATGGCAATGCACGCGATATGCCAAATATGTGCAAATCCTTTGGATTTCATTATGATGAAAAAGAGAGAGATTGTTTGCAGATAGGCAAAAATACACAACACCCCTTTTACTTATTTGTAAATTTTGTTGTACAAAAATGTGAACGAGGCGAAAGTGGAGACATCAAAAGCCACGATTTGGAAGGGATGGGGGTGGTGTGGGTTGGCCGGTTGGGGGTGATCAGGGGTGGAGCCAGAAAATTACATTAGGCTGGGCTGAAATTTAATTTTTTTTCAATGAACTTATACCATAAAAGATGCTACAAACCATATGATAAAACACAAACTGGACCCAAAATCGGACAAAATCATGTCCGGATAACTGATTATGACAATATCACTCAAAACTCACTAAACCAATCGGTTCAACCTTAAACCGATGAGCTAGTTGCGATTTGGTGGTTTTCCCGAAATTTTTTTTTAGTTTGAAAAAAAATTTAATGTCATAAATGGACCTCATAAATACATGTCTAATTGACTAATTTGATTTTGAATCTCAACTAATTAAATTGTAATATTCACTTTCATCCTTTCATTTATTTAATTTTCAAATTTAATTTAAATCGCACTTGATTATTAATATATTAATGTTAGTTATCATTTTCTATAAGTTTAAACTATTTTAATTTAACAAAGTAAACTATTTTAACATATTGATTTTTAATTTTTGAAGTATCGAGACTAATTGTAGGATAATGAATCTAATTAACAAAGATAGATTTACTTTGAATTATTAATATGAAATTTAAAATAAAAAATTGTTTTCATAGTATTTTATTATTTTTGTATGTATTTATTACATTTGGTTCGATCCCGGTTCGACCTCGGTTGAACATTTTGACCATTCACTTTTTTCGGGTCGATGACCAGGTCGATTTTTAAAATATTGGCCATAATATATTTTTGAGCACTCGTAACAAAGTTCTAACAAATATATTTTTAAACTAATAAAATTAAATATATAGCATATTACTTATTTTGATAATAACATCGTTTCAGAAGCAAATTCATTGTGAAAAACTAAAACGAATAACATTACCCCAGCCCAAAAATTAGTTCCCCAACCCAGAAGCAAATTCATGGTAAAAAAATTAAAAAGAATAAAATTTTTCCATCCCAAATATTAATTTTAGCACAATTAACTTCATTTCTAATCCAAGTTTAAAAATTAAATAATACACAATTAACCAAATATTTAAACCCAATTAACCAAATATTAATAATTTTTTTACAAAAACTTTAAATTCATTGTTAATATGGAAGGCAATCTTATCTTTTAGAGGAAAAAAAAAAAAAAAAAAAAAAAAAAAAGTAGAAAAAATGTTGTTGGGCCGGGGGGTAGGGTGGGCTATAGCCCACCCCTCCCTCCGCCCCTGGGGGTGATACATATGTGGAGTTAATTGCGTCATTACACATTAACTTTGCTCATTGTCATATTTTATTCAATATATTTTGAATTATTTTCAAATGGTTACTGAACTTGTACAAGTTTCACTCCATCTATCACCCACAAAGTTACCGGAAGTGGCACTTATAGTTGTCAAATAAGTACTGCATGGCTGCTATGTTCATGGGCGGATATAGGGCTGGGCTACACTGGGCTGTAGCCCAGTGTAGTCCAAGCCCAGATGCATTAAATTAGGGCAAAATTGGTTTTAACCCATTATTTTAGTCCAGTAAAAATCTTCCTAATTTAGCCCACTGTTGAGTAGCCCAATCCAATTTCTTCCCAAATACCCAAACCACCAAGGTCCCACACCCTTACCATTTTCAATTTTCACATTCATTTGAATTCCCAAATCTGAAATTCCCGAACCGGAACCGGCGAACCCTTTCACCGTCGCCACCGTCCTTCACTTCTTCAGCCAGCAGCTCAACCAACTTCAGGCGCCTTCACTTCAGTTCGGCGTCGTGTGCCATTCACCCACTGCCATCACGCACTCGCACAGTCGCAACGCATCCAGTCAGCCTCAGCCACGGCCTCCGCTCGGCCCTTCCACAGACAGACAGACTCCAGTCAGACTCGGACCACTCCAGTCTCCAGTCCGTTCCCCTCTCAGCTTCAATCTTGAGCGGTTGAGCCCTCTGCCCTCATTTAACACTTTCAGGTAATTAATTGAAAATTCTCTCTCGACTCTCTCCCTAATGAATTAATGATGCAGTTTCATGTTTGGTTTTATAACTTTATTGTTTATTTGTTTATGAATTAGGATTATGAGTGATTTTGTTTGGCTATTTTGGAAATTGTTTTGGACTCTAAATCTCTAATTGCTTGTTCAATTTGTATATTTTTGTAAACTTTTACTCAAATTGATTTATATTAATGATTGTTTGTTATTTAACTGTGATTGAGTGATAAATTTGGGGATAAAAGTTGTGAATTGTTGAGTGTTGAATTATTGAATTTGTTGATGGATAAAAAATTGTGAGACTGTGAAATTGTGAATTGTTAAAAAATTTGGGGATTAAATGTGATGTCGTGCCTTTGTGAAAATGTGAATTGTTAATGCTTGATAAAATTGGGTATTGAAGAGATAGTCGTGCTAAATTGAAGGGCGAATTAAAGATTGTGTTAAGTTAGAGTTTATTTAGGAAATATTAATTTGGGAATTCATGTTAATTTTTCAAAATGAGAGCTCTGTGCTTATTACATATCTTTATGCTTTTTAGGTTTAATATGGAAGAAGATCAACGTTCTTCTAAGATAGGAAGAACCTTGTTATCCTTCTTTTCGAAAAGCAACAAACATCAAGGCACTCCAATTCCTACGACGACCATTCCAAATCCAATTTGATCTTCTGAAGTTGAACGAGAATTTAGTACTCTGATTGTTTAACACTAAATATTGAACGAGAATTTAGTATGAATTTAGATATAGATTCTATTATAGATGAATTTTAAGCTACAAAACATCGTCGGGTATAACTGTAATATGTAACATTGTATTACAATTTTTCTTGTTATATATAAATTTTATTCGTACATTACATTTTAAAAATTCTAGCCCCCCGTACTTGTCCTTCCTGGCTCCGCCCCTGGCTATGTTTGGAATAGTTAATTGTTTCATTACATATAGAACTTTGTTCATTATCACGATTTACTCATTGTACTTTAAATTACTTTCAGATGGTCACTGAACTAGCATAAGTTGTACTCCATCCATCAAAAGCCACGATTTGGAAGGGATGGGGGTGGTGTGGGTTGGCCGGTTGGGGGTGATACATATGTGGAGTTAATTGTGTCATTACACATTAACTTTGCTCATTGTCATATTTTATTCATTATATTTTGAATTATTTTCAAATGGTTACTAAACTTGTACAAAATGCACTCCATCCATCACCCACAAAGTTACCATTAACATGGGAAGTCTATGTGGCGAAGTGGCACGTTGACGGAGTTACAGTTGTCAAATAAGTATTGCATGGTTGCTATGTTTGGAATAGTCAATTGTTTCATTACACAGAACTTTGTTCATTATCACGATTTACTCATTGTACTTTAAATTGTTTTCAGATGGTTGCTGAACTAGCATAAGTTGCACTCCATCCATCACTCAAGAACTTATCGTTGCTTTCTTTTCGATTTAAAATCTTTTAAGATTAGAGCAAATATCTAAATGCAAAAGAAAATAAATCAAGACCTTCTTTTCCTCTTGAGATGTACTGTGTTTTATTGAATTGTACATCAGTTGAGGCTGGGGATTGGACTTGTCACGAGGAAGCTAAACGCTTGACAGACAAGAGGCTAGGGGTATACATGGGTCCACTCGGGGGAGACTGGATACAGTTGGCACTAAAAAAATACGAACAAATGACACGTTTTATTTGTTAATTTGAAAATAGATTAACCTCTAATTAATTTTAACAACATATTTTATGAAATTCATAATTTTTCAACCACATATTCAATAATTTTTATCAAAATTTATTAAAAATCTGATTTTAACTTTCACCAAATATGAGCTTAATAAAAAACTAACCACTAGTCGACTACTTGGATTTCTTTTATCTTGATGACTTTTGATTAAGAAATAACTTGGAGCATGCTTGAAATATGAGTGGTTCTAAGGGGATGGGATTGTGGTGGATAAAATGGTAGTAATATTTTTTGGATAAAATGGTAGTAATATTTTATATCAATTGATATCAGAACTCGAGATCCGTGTTCGAACCGATGTGGAGCATTCCCGTGAAGTGAATGAAAATTCAAGTTTGACTAATTAAAAAATAAATAAACTGGCCCGTCATCCACGGTTATAAAAAATAAAAAAATAAATAAACTTTATTTGACATTTTATCAAACAAGCACTAAATTGTTTTGGGCTTACAAAGTGGGATTGATGCATATGAAAGCCCATGTATATTCTTACGGCAACCCATTACAAGAGAATGCTTCTCTCGAAGCCTATTAGTTTTTTAGCCGATCATTTCTATTGAATAATGATTTTTATCTTCATTGACCATTTCATCGGGGAAAAATCATAAGGGATTAAGTGGTGTACTTATTTCAAAAGAAACAAGATTTAAAATTTCAAAAATAAGATACTAATTATATTTTATTTATGAAATACTTAATTAAAATATATTTTATTAATTAAATACATTAATGTTACAATTCTATACAATTTGGTCACAATTATTGAATTAATTGTTTGAAAATTATTTATTGGTCACAGAAAAAAATCTTTCTGAGTCATGGATCAAAAAATTTATAGGTCAAATTATATTTAGGTCACAGATCAAAAATTTATAAATCACAAATCAAAATTTTATGGATCACAATTTATTTATCGATCACAAAATCACAATTTTTATAGGTTATATAACTTATTCAACGGTCACATATTATCGAATGAGTTGGTCACCAATAATCTCCTGATCACAACTTAATAAATTGTGGGTCACAATCACATTTTATTTGTCACATTTTTTATTGATCGCAAATTCACTAATTTATTGACCACAATCTACCAAATAATTGATCACAAATCATCTATTAGTCACATATTAATCAATTTATTTTTTAACATCAACCAACACCACTACCACCACACGTGTCAACCAAAACCATCACCTATATCACTTACATCGCCAGCATCAACAAAATAATCGCCCCCACCAATTCAACAACGCCACCGTCAGATCCACCGTTGATCCAAAACAAAACCCAATCTCCACCGCTATATCCATCATCACCACCACCATTCACTGTGCGAGGCATCTCTGCCACCATAACACTGTCACCATCCATAGGCACAAACCAATAATCCAACCCTATACAAAAGCACAACCACCACTACTACACAGAGCTCACAAATGCAACACACCCCAATAGCGCCACCAATACCATTGCACCGCCACCACCATGTGGTCCATCGTAGCAACGCCACATCGTTGAATTTGTGGTGAGGACAATAGGGGCGAAGATCGTTGCTGGCGGTGATGCTTGATGAGGTAAGAGTGGAGAGAAAAAAAATTGATTGAAAACTGAATAATAGGGTGTGGGTATATAATTAATTGAATTTTATAATATTATTATTTAATATTAAATTTTTTATTATCATTTGATTTTTGTATATATAAACTATAATTCTTATTTTTGAAATGCAATATTTAAAAATAGACCTCCGTGTAATTTCCGCTTTCATCAATTCGTCTATGTGTCAAGTTGCATGATATGAAAATGAAATGATAAGTCCAAATAAATATATGAATTATTGATTTATGCGCATAATATGACCACCGATTGATTAGCATTAACTCATTTCTATTATTTAATAGGTTCAATAGTGTCAAATTGGATGTATCTTACAACAAATGTCCCTCACAAATTACATCGTTGATTTGCAATTTATACTTCGGCTGTTGTTTCTTGACAAATCTCGGTGACGTAAATTTTCTTGGCAAGATAATTCCCAATAAAACATTTAGGCTTTGTTTGATATGCAAAATTTTCCATGGACATTTTTCGTTTTCCAACTTTTGTAGTGTTTGATAGACAAAATTTTCCCTAAAAAATATTTTCCAACTTTCCAAATTTTTCACATTTTTACTAATAATTGTATTTAATTGTGTTTGATTGATATAACTTTTCATGAAAAATGTTGAAAGGTTGGTGTCCGTTTAACTTCGTTTTTTATGAAAATTGTCCATTAAAATGATAATATTTTCCACCATTGGGTTTAAAAAAAAATTACCATTGTGTCTAGAATTTTTTCTAATTTCCAAAAAAAAAAAAAAAAAATTGAAAAATATCTACCCACCAAAACATCAAGAATTTATTTTCCTCAAAAATATGGAAATTTTGAAAAGTTGGGAAATATTTTTCCCGAGAAAATTTTGTCTATCAAGCACTACAAAAGTTGAAAATTTTTCCACGAAAAACGTACCCTATCAAATAGAGCCTTATTTTTAAGCCGTCAAGCCTTTTTCAAAATACTAGTTTTTGTCTGTGCGATGCACAGATTGAGTTATTTTGAAAGTAATGTTTAGTGTGTTAAATATGTTAAATTATTGTGAAAAATCGAAGCATATGAATTAAATTAAAGTATTTTTTGACCGAATTGACGAGTGACGCCCCTTTAGGGGCTCAGGGACATTGTCCTTGACGGGGATCTATCTGCCTGGTCAGGTCGAGGGAGCAACGCCCCCGAAAGGAATTTTGATTTATATGTATGTATAATATTGAATATTTTCTAATTTATTTGCTTGGGTGCGGAAACATAGACGTCCTTTTGAGTTTATGTATGTATAGAATGAAGTAAAAAACTTAAAATGTTGCTCCCGAAAGGAATTCTAATTTTTGTGTATGTATTGAAGAGTTTATCCATTGGAAATAATTTTTTTAGCAAATACCAAATATGATGAAAGTAGGAAAAAATAATATTTTTAATGGCCATGTTTAAATATAAAAAAAAATTTGTTTGCTCCGCATACTCCGAATTATGCGGAGCAGTCTGCACAGTGCTCCACATAATGCGAAGCACGAGCTCCGCCCACACTGCTCCGCATAATGTGGAGTTGATGCTCCGCACAATTCGGAGCAAATGCTCCGTGTGCACAGCAATGCCCTGCATTTTTTAAAAAATAATCTACAACAAAAGCATGATTTTTATACGGAATTTATCTAGATCAAAAGCAAAAACACATACTCATGTATTAATCCCATAATCAGTAAACAAATCCACATGCTCAAAATTAACCAATATATTTCATTTACAAAATCACAATAATCTCCAAAAATTTACACTTCAGATTGAATTATCAGTAATCAGTAAGCAAATTCACAACTAATTCAGGTTCCTTATCTCTATCTTACTTGATGGCCTTTTCCCCTTTCTATTCTTCTCTTTTTTCCAAACTTCTTTGTTTCTTGAAGATATATATAAATGCAAAGACCACTGCCTAAGAAAAATATAGCCACCGCCTACATTTTTGACCAAATCTTCATAATTTGATTCTCGTTTTGCTCTTCTTCACTTTAATTAATTTTTGTTCCAATGTTTTATTTCTTATGACGATTCACCTCCTACATTTTTGGGAAAATCTTAATAGAAGAGGGATAAGAAATTAGATAACTTATAAGTAACGAGTAAAGACCAAAGTTATCCTTTGACTGTCTGTCCATTTTCCCAAACAAATGGGTTACTTTAGGGGTGTCCAAAATATCCGAACCGAACCGAACCAAATCGAACCCGAACCGAGCGGTTCTTCATAAGTTAAAGACCCGAACGGGTACCCGAATCGAGAACCGAAAGGTTTGGGTCGGGTCTTGGGTCTTAACCAAGAACCGAAGAGCCGAATGAGACCCGAAACTAAATAATTTTTTTATATTTTTTTATTGAATTAATTAAATTATTTTATTTTTTCTAACATTTTACATTGGTGGAAGATTAATAAATCAAGATTTGAATTTTTATCTGAGGTTGCAAGGAATATTCTTGTCATTCATGTATCTACAGTTGCTTCTGAGTCAGCATTTAGTACTAGATGGCGCATTCTTGATCCATTTAGGAGTTCTTTAACTCCTAAAACAGTTGAAGCCTTAATTTGTACACAAAACTAGCTAAGAAAATATTCTAGATTCTTGAAAGTTTCCCAAGATGGAATTTGTATTGAAGAAATAGAGTTCTATGAGGGCATTGAGACATGTAATAGATATATATATATATATTATATTTTTTTATCAAATCTTATTAGTTGAATATCTTTTAGTTTATTTGTTTGTTCATTGTACTTTTTCAATTCTTGTAGAGTTTTTTGCCTGACAAGTCAAGCAGTAGCAGTTGATGATTAAATCAAATAGTTGGTAAGCATTAATATCTACTTTTGGTATTTGTATGCATTGAATTAATGTTATTCGACAGCTAGTTATTTTTATATTTTTGAATTTAGTTACGTTAATTTGTAAAAGTTACAAATGAAATGTCATTAGTTATATTTATCTACGTGTTGTTTTAAATGTTAAAAAATTTAATTATGGTACAGAATCGAATGGAACGGAACCGAACGGAACCGAATCGAACCGAACCCGAACGGTTCCATAATTATATTTGGACCCGACATGTCCATTTATTAAATATCCGAAAATTCTGGAACTGAGCAGAACCGAACCGACCCACGGACACCCCTAGGTTAATTACATCAATACTCACTGAACTGTAAAAATTACGTGGTTAGTCACGAACTTTTGAAAAATCACTTCATTGGTCATTGAACTTTAAAAATCACCACATTTGTCACTGAACTTTGCAAAAGATTTCTATGGGTCACTGAACTTTGCAAAAAGTTTTCCAGATAGCCACGGGGTTCAATGACCATTTGGAAAACGTTTTGTAAAGTTTAGTGATCCATGAGGTGAATTTTAAAGTTTAGTGATCAATGAGGCGATTTTTCAAAAGTTCAATGACTTACCACGTAATTTTTAAAGTTCAGTGATCAGATGAAAACTTTGATCAAAGTTCAGTGACTATTGAGGTAATAAACCCCGAACAAAGCGCAAAGTTTAATATGAATGTGAATTGTCCCGTGGATAAGACTGATAAGTAACGACGGGAGAATTTCTTCTTCAATTTCCTTTGGTATTGAGCTTCACGCATTCGCACAGAGATGGCTGTAGCAGTGATTCATAGCATATCGTGTGGCCTTCCGGGAAAGTTCCAGAGCCTCTCTCTCAGTAGCACTCCAACTGCCGCTAGCGCCGCCTTCAGGCCACTCAGCTTTTCCTCCACCACTTCCCTCTGCCTTTTTTCCAAAGGTTAGCAAAAAGTAGAAAACCCATTTCCAATATTCCATTTTTGTTAACTTAAAGTTGGGGGTTTCTTGTTTTATTTGATGTAGAACTCGACAGTTTACTTGTTAAGTGTTTTTCATTTGTGTAGGACTGGTCTTGGTAAGCTCAGTTCAAATGCCACTCCGGCGCTCCATTGTGTGTGAAGCCGCGACTAAGAAAAAGGCGGACTCTGCTGCGAAAAGGGCTCGACAAGCTGAGAAGAGGCGGGTTTACAACAAGGCGCGGAAATCTGAGATCAGGACTCGGATGAAAAAGGTTAATTTGCTTTGTTTCAAGCTCAATTTGCGCAATCATGAATACTTCTAGCATTCTGTTTTCCAATTATCCAGTGATTCTCTGATTTTGAAGTTGTATAAATTGGGTTTACTTTCAGATTATTTTACATTCTCGACACAATTAATCAACTATATGTGTGTAATTCAATGTAAATCTAAGTACTAGAATATGCCTATTAAGCCATAGATAGGGCGTCTAAGAGAAGAGGTCTCCTTGGCAAGCCTCACTAACGTTTACACTTTGCAACTTCAGGACTTTTGGCCTTTTTTGAGGGTTGAAATGGGGGAAAATAGCCCTTCTAAATGCTCTAAGATGTGAAATGTACAGACCTCCCTTTCAAATTTCAATTTTAACTTCAAAATCTGTTTCTTTTTTTTTTTTTGTCTTTGTTTATTTTCTTATTATGGAACATCAACAAAAGCATTACTTGTGAGAATTAAACACTAGGCCTCTTGCAGCAGTTTATAGCCTTTAAGCTGTATGTGATGCAACAAAAATAATTGCAATAGTTCATCAACTTGTATAAAATACGTTTTATATATTGTGCAAGATTATATGCTGAAAGCATGTCTCGAAAATATTCACAAATCTGCTAACTCAACTATAATCGTGCTGATGTATCATGCATTTAGAGCTAATCAATTGACCCCCAAATTTCTAGCTCGATAGGGGCCGAGTTGACCCCTTCATTCACAGATAAATTTTTTTTTTTTTGGGCTGTTCAGAAGATTTTTTCAGGAAAGGCACAAGTATTTTTGAGGATACACAACTGACAAATTTGGACATCTGCACGCTTTTTGTCTGATGGAGAGTGCAAGTGTAAAGATCCCTTTGTTTCAGGGTGTGTGTCTTCTGTATACAAGGGAGATAATTCCTCCTTGCTGGCTTAAGGATCTATGGTAGCCATACAGCCTATACTCTAGATTCAAACTCCTAGAAGCTTTGGTAAAATGCTTCATTGGACATATACTTGGTACTCATTTATCATGTATATGCACATTTTGCAGCATGCAAATTGGGGAGTGTGTAATAAATGTTATAATAATCTAGAAGTATGAAAAACTGTGAATAATTATCTTAACTGGAAAGCAGCAAGATATGATTCTATTAACAGAATATAAATGCCAGTGAGTTTTATGGTGATGCCTTGCCTATAGATACAGTTAGTTGCTGGTTTAATAACCAAAGCAACCATAATTTGCCTTTTCCATGGACTTGGAAATCTAATTTTCGTTAAGAGGTAAAAATACAGCAGGTGGATGATATATTTAGTGCTGATTGTTGGTTTGATAACCTGAAGATCATGATTTGTCTACAATGCTGCTCAATAGCGAAATCCCTTGTCCACTTTTTTGAATGTTTTGAGGGCAATGTTTGTAACTTTGTATTGGATTAAAAAGGTAGACAAAACATGCAGTATAATATATACCGGGCTAATTGTTGGTTTGATAACCCGTGGTATCATGTTTCGTCTTAATATCTGCACTAATTGCCACGTCCCCCTCCCTGATGTGCTCTGATAGTATCTAATCTAATGATGGGGCTCGCCCAAGCCCACCCCAACCACACCTAGTGACAGGTGAGTATTATATATATATATATATAGGGGGATAGAGAGAGTTCACTTGTCTTACTGCATTGATAGTTAAGAGAAGACCTAGAAATCTATCAATATCTAAGCTGCTTAAAACACTATTAAGTTGATTTACAAATTGATGCAGTTATATTGCACAGTATAAGTATTCCAGTTGAAGCTTTAAATTGGAGATTGCCAGCTTGGGATGCTTCTGGAAAATGCACAACTGCTGAATTAGAAATAAACATTGACTGAAACGTGAACATGAACATGAAATTTAAGATGTGAGCCCTCTCTCAGGGCATGAAAAGTTTTCTGTCTTGATCATGTCGTGAAAGTGAAGGTACTTAACTATATAGCATGACTTGTGCGAATTGTACTTCTGAAGAAACATGTATAAAATCTCTTCTTTTGGATCCACCAATAATTGAATAAAATCCATGCTGTTATAAATTTACATAACCATTTACTGCATCACTCTAGTCCCCTAATGCACGCCAATATTTAGACAAGAAAACAACGTTAATAGCATGACAATTCTTACAGACAAGGTACTGAAGTAAGAAATACATGTTACAACTATGTCTTGTATTTGTGCTCGTGCATGAAATTTTTGACGTGCTGGTGAGAGAACGATGGATATTGCAGAGAAAAGCACGAGGACAGTTGCACAATGATGTGTATAATAACGCCTTTGTCTAGCACTAGTTCATATTACAATTACAAGTTTTAAGGAACCTCTGTTTTGTTGCATAATTGTTGATGTAGAGGTGATACATTCTATATTTCTAATATGTTAGTGTACAGCTGATGAGGCTGAAATGCTACGTAATATGTTTTTTTCCTCGAGCCAATGGCCTTAATTTTTGTAAGTCATTGCATTGCTTATTTGAGTAGAAATATAGAACTGTGTATAGGCTGGTAATTTCCATGTTCTTAAGTTGTAAATTGTTGGATTTGGCTGTTTCTGCTATGTAAATTCTTCTCTTGCATTATCAGGTTCTAGAAGCGCTTGATGTTCTTGGAAAGAAGCCTGAGGCACAACCTGAAGACATTCTTCCCATTGAGACGCTGATTGCAGAGGCGTATTCTGTCATCGATAAAGCTGTGAAAGTTGGAACGGTTCATCGGAATACAGGAGCAAGGAGAAAGTCCCGACTTGCTAGAAGAAAGAAAACCATTGAAATTCAACGTGGCTGGTATACACCTGCAGCTCTAGCCCCCTCAGTATAATGTTCATCATTTATGTGATGTATCATGTATATGTCTAGTGTAATCAGTTCATTGTTTTCTTAACTGAGATTTTGATCATTTTGGCTCAAATCTTTTATGAATTATCTTTCAACTTCCAGTTTGGTGGATGGATTGATGATTTTACCTCTTTAGATTTCCTTGAGATATGTTATGAAGGATTTCCCTGTCTACAGTTATGATGTGTTTGGTACATTGAATTGCAATTGACAAGATTAAGAAAGAACTAAATGAGTAAATCATCACGTTCATTGTCATGTCTTCATAAATAGATCATGCAGTCCAATCGCACATTTTGACAGCACAGACAAACATATTCTACAACAATCTCAATAAAAATGCAAAACAAAACATCATATTATGTACAACCAAGTTAAATTGGTATTTTATCTCAATAAGGTAAAATGATAGACCCTCCCGGGACATACGCTGTTTCTTGCAACCCAAAATCTGCAAACTCAAAGAACAAAGAAAAACCTCTGATCTAGTTTATGTTTCCGATTCTGAGCAAATGACTAGTCATTGCCCATTGGGATCAATCTCTCTGTGTCCAGAATTAAGTAGAATAAACACACATCAAAAGGCTTCTTTGGTGTCCACAATTTGCACCTAATGCATAACCAAAGACGGTTGAGTTGCCCAGTGTCATATCTCAGGTAAACACAAACATATATATATCATAAAGCTGTATGCATTTTTCAGCCCCTTTTATTCTTCTTTCGTATCCTATAGGAACACTTCAATGAAATGTTTCTATTCATTCGTCCCATCTCCTCGACCTCTTCTCCCTCTTTTAATTTTGTGTTCATGGCATCCACCAATAACTTTGTCCTTGGTTCTGCCGTCATTCCCTTCGACACCATATCAGTAAAATAACTCAACGCATCCTCTATCCTTCCCTTCTCATAAAGGCCATGAACCATGATCGTATAAGATCTCTGATCCGGTCCCAATCCACTCCTCTCCATCCCATCCCAAGTATCTTTCACCCGGCTTTCATCCCCCCAGTGAACAAACAACCTTAAAATCAAGTTGTAAGCATCCCCATGCAACGCACATCCACTCTTTGCCATCCTCTCCAAAATCTTATCAACTTCCTCAGGCTTCTTAACATTCTTCAGCAAATGACCATAAGTTAAAGCATTCGGCAAGCAATACCCTCCCTTATCTTCCATCTCATCTAACAACTCATAAACTTTCTCCATCCTCCCAATTTTACACAAATGCTTAATTAGAGAATTATAAGTAGCAACATTTGGTGAACAATCCATCTCATTCATCTCACGGAAAATTGCAAGTGCCTCGGGAATTCTCTTCTTGAAACACAATCCGTCGATAATACAATTGCAAATAGCCACGTCTGGCCTACATCCCTTCCCCGGCATTGACCTAAACAACTTCACAGCAGTACTTATCTTCCCTGACTTGCTCAATGCATTAATATAAATCCCATAAGTAAATATATCAGATTTGCACCTTGACGCCATGATAATCTTCCAAAACCTCTTGGCATCTGGTAAACTACCCAAAACGCACCATCCATTCAGAATGATGTTCCATGTCTTAATATCGTCCCTAAACTCGCTTCTCTTATTGTGGAACAATAATTCGGCTTCCTCCACATGCTTGTACCGGCATAATGACAATAAAAGCGTCTGAAAACCGATCAAGTCTTGCTGTAAACCAAACTCTTTTCTCTTGTAGAAAAACTCGACTGCTTCATCGACTTTATGTGCGGAAGCATACCTATGTGTCACAACTGCGTATGTTCGCTCATCTATCAAATTTTTCCTCTTAGACATTTCGTCGAGCACTTGGGAAAGCTCGTCAAAGTGTTTCATTCGGCCAAGAGTATCAAGCATTTCGTTAAAAATGCAGGTGTTTGGGAAAAATCCATTGGAATCTTTCACATTACAAACCAAACCGAATAACGCGTAAGCCACTTTCCAATCCGACCGGTGCCGTTTCAGCACGTTGAGCACTAATTCTTCTGATAAAAAGAGATTGCATGTTGCAAGAGACTGCTGGATATCTTCCACTGATTTGTGGGACTGAAGCTTGAGAAGGGCTTGGATTTTTACAGCTTCATTTTCAATATATGAATCCGAATATCCATTTGATGAGATGGTGGAATCATAATCAGATGTGATAATATTCGTGCTAATTTGGGTTTGGTGATTGTGATAATTTTGAACTGGGATTAAAATTGGATGGATTTTCGTTGCAATGATGAAGGGATCGTTTGTGGGTTGTGAAGTGAAATCAAATTTCAATAAGCCTTGGATTTTCCAGGATGATTTTGTCAACAGTTGGAATCTGGAATGCATAATCGATATACAGAACTCACTATTTGGTACTTCCAAGATTGAACTTTGCAGTGGTTTTAACTTCTAAATATAACAATGTAGTAGACTTGAAAGTGCAACATTTGGCTTGTTTTCAAGTTCAGAAGTAGTTATTATCAAGCTATCATAATTATAAATTCTCAAAAAAGTTTCGGATCTCGAAAGAGCAATCATCCTCGGGAGAGCACAATTGATTATTCTACATCTTAGTCGAGTTACAAACGACTCGATATGCATGATTGCCCAAATATGTTCGGACCTATCAGACGTGTACAATCAAACAATTTAATAGTTAACCCCTATTTGTTTCCAGGTGGAAAATGCATTTTTTGACCCTTTTTTTTTTCGAAGAAGTGGGTCCCACTGCGAGACAAAATTGTCAAAAAAAAAGGCAGTTGATCCTTGTTGCAACGGTAAGAATTTGTATTATAATAACGGAGTATTATAATTAAATTTTTTTTTTTGTAGATATAACGGTAAGAATTTAGCAGAGTTGATCGTTTTCTTAGTAGTAGAGGACGAAGCCAATTGGGTAAGCACTCAGATAATTATCCAATCAACCAAGTGCAAGAATTCGATCCCAAGCCTTTGAAATCATTGTAAAAAATAATCTCGATAGAGATTTCGAAAGTGTTTGATTATTTTAGAAAGTAAATCCGACAAAAGAAATTTTAAGCCCATCCAAACATAAACAAAGAGGAGTCGAACAAAAGATAAGAATAAAATTGAATTGGAAAAAGGATAGGGAAGGAGTAAAGGGACTAGGGGGGTAAAAGAGAAATTATAGTAAATAAAGGGCAAATATCCAAATTGGTTCCATACATAAGAACAGAAAAGAGGGATTTCTTTCTCTCTCTCAATTCGTTCTATTGATCTCTGTTTTCTGAATCTTTTGTTTTCAATAACCTTTAATTTGTTTTTCCTGTTTGTACTTGTTTCATTTCATCAATTAATCAGTTTCAGGTTGAAGAAAAAGACGGGAAGAGGAAGAAGGGCGACAAGAATCAAAACCTAATGGGTGGCACCGGTTCTTCATCTAAACGAAAATCTTCTAAGAAGAAAAGATCCAAGAATTACTCTCAGGTTCGTTTGTATACTGTGTTTTCTGTATTTATGTACCGATTATTTTATTAGGCTAGCTTTTATTCTGTAATTTCTCTACTTCTTAAGAGTTGAGTTTGTATTCCGTTTTTTCGCATCTTGTTTTGGGGTTCTTAGATCGATAGTAATCCGTTTTGCATATCCCTTTCGATTTTCTTATAAAAATTTGGAAAAATGAAAACACAAATTAAAGATTGAATTGTTGGAGTCAAATAATTGTGTTAAAACCATATCAAATTCAATCTTTCGAGTTTTCCTTTGCTTTCTTGGAAAAAGTAAAGGCGTTGACCTTTTCTTGGGATGAATTCACCTAAATCTAATTTTAGTGACGTTGAATTGGAACCTTATCTTTATGTGATTTTGTGTATTACGAGGACAGATTTCAAGGAAGAAGAAAATTGGGAGAAATGAATACAAGAAGCGTCGCCATCGACATGATTCTGTTTCGTCGTACTCTGATGATGATTCAATAAATTCAGCTAGCATTTCAACCTCCCCTTCAGAATCTGATAAAAAGAGCAGAAAAAATAAGTATAAAAAGATAAGGCGTGATTATTCAATTTCTTCTTATGATAATTCTATGAATTCAGCTTCTGAGTCTTTGTCCAGTCTGCACAGTGACTATAGGCATAGGAAAGCCAAATCTGGCTCACAGGGTAGAAGGAAAAGAGCCCGTGAAAGATCTATCAGCCCTGTCAGAAATAAGGATTCACACCGTGTAAGAAAAAGAAAAAGATCGAAAAGAAACCATGATGTTAAGACTACTAAGAAATCCTTAAAGAAGTCCAAAAAACATTTGAGGGTCAGTTCTTCAAGCTCTGATTCACAGAGCTGCTCCACATGCCGAAGTAGAAGTAGAAGTAGTGAGAGGACTACAGAAATAGAAAGGGCAAAAGTAATGCGTGATAAGGAAATAGAGAGAGCGAGAAGTAGGGATGCACATAAGGTTCACAGAAAGCGCAAAGTTAGGTCTCCTAGTTGTTGTTCATGTAGTCGAGATAGTGACCATAGTGTTAGTCAAACTGAAGTAGTGGCAACTGCAAATAGTTCTAGGCGTCTGAGATCAGTTATTGCTGTTGTGGAACAACCCCATGACAAAGAGGAAAACAAATTGGAGACAGATCCAAATAAAGAAGAGATCGTGTACAATCATGATGATTTCCCCTCTCCTAGAAGCACTGAAAGTGATGATGTGGGGAGTAAAGAGGAGCCAGGTGCATCCAATAAGAAAAGTCGTCGTGAATCTGTGACAGGAGAAGAAATAACTAAATGCTCATTCACGGGAACGGAGGGTAATGATCGAAAAGTTAATGCTGTGGATGCTAAGTCAAAAGAGGTTGATTCAAATGCTTTAGAGAAGAAAATAATAACTGCCATTTCTGTTTCTGTTACTGATATAGGTGGCAATGATCTGGAGTCAATTCTGAGACAAAAAGCTTTGGAAAATTTGAGGAAGTTCCGAGGGGGACTTCAACCAAGTTCTAATGCTAACCTGAAAATTGATAATGAGAGTGATGTTAATAAGATTTCCAGTGCAGGGGCTAATATTATTCAGAACAAATCAACTAAACAGGATAGCTCTAATGTGGCTTGTCTTACTCGAGAAACGAATTATAGTAGTATGCCGGCATTAAAAAGGAATTTATCTCATCACAAAGAGATTAAAAAAGATATTACAGGTCATGAAGATGTTGGGAAGGGGCCTATAACCAATAAACAGAATGCCATTCATCCGTCTGATGTGGCTGCATTGCCCATTCCTTCAGAAAATGAGGATTGCACTGCTGCTCATGCGGTTATTAGTAAACCTGCATCGAGCACTGATCCTAATTGGGGTGCAGGAGCTACTAATGCATGTAGTTCTGCTACCATGGAATCAACTTGTGTTGAACCAACTTCTGGAGAGCATACCTTAAAGGACCCGCTGAATGAAGCTAAGGATGGTTCACAGTTTGAGCAGAAAAGAATGACTGTGATGAGGGGTGGTGAAATGGTAGAGGTAATTGTTATTTTGTAGCACTAGTTATTGGATTTAGTCTGTTAGATGATGATTCCTTATCCTTTAATTTAGATTTTATCAATTCTATTATCGATATAAACAGTAGTTCATGTACATCATTTGCATCTTTTACCAGGTGAGCTATAAGGTTTACATCCCGAAAAGAGCACCTGCTCTATCTAGGAAGCAACTCAGGCGGTGATGTCATAAAAACATGGATTTTGTGTTAATGGACCTTCAAGAACTCATCTGTTATGTCTTTAAACTTCAAAGCCACCTGAAGAAATAATGTCTAGTTATGGGTCAATATTACCGTCTTCTTCAGGTGAAATTTGATTTGTCTTAGAAATGATGTTACATTTTCATTCAGCCTGTTTTTGTCGGGCTCTAGTTTATCTACCTTACTTTTTCACAAGAAGACCACCTGCAGGCGATGGGTTCTTGTTAGGCTTTGGAGAAAATGTTTCTTCAGGTAAGGACTAACTGGTCAGAACTTGGCTTAATGAATCAAAATCTTCTTGTATTCATCAATACTCACTTGGACATCAGAATTTGACATAGTTTGGTGTTCTTGTATAATTATCTAGAGTTTATTCAACTTTTTTCCTGTTTTCATTTCTTTCCCTTAAATCATGTTTTGCCTTGGTGTTTCGGCTGATTCTGGGAGATTTCTTGAAATTTCTGATTTATTGCTTTTGTTCTTGTATCAGCACCATAGTCAAATTGAGAAAATAAATTGCTGCAATCTTTATGCATAAAGATAATTCTAATTTATTTGATTAGTATTTTTCCTTGCATATGGAAATAGAGAATTGAGAATCCAAATTGTTGCACTTATCTTTTAGTTTTATAAAGTTTAAGATTTAATAAAATAACATTACACACAAATTTAAAATTTTTCCTTATCTTTTAAATACATTCTCAATCAAAATACTATTTCAAATTGTATTTTCATAAATAAAAAACATGAGGCTCAAACAGGCTCTTGACTTTTCTCCTTTTGACTTCCCATCTTAAAGTGAGTTCATTTTTCTCTAGCCTCCGAGCCTCAGCTCTCTCTTTCCACGGCCACAAATCGATGAATCATTATCAAATATTATACAAGTATACAATGCAACCCTAAACACTCCTCCGCCGGACTGCTCTTGCTAATTGCGCTTGAGATTGACTCTTTCATCAAAAAGGTAGTGTAAAATATAAATATGTTAGTGAGTTGTGAAAATTGAAAATGTTGACACTTGAAATCTGATTTTTTTAAAGTTGTGTATTTCGAATTTCTTGCTGACCGGGTGATTCCAAACTGTCCCGTTTGGATATGATTTTTTTGCAATTTGTTGAAATGGTGTATTCAGAATTTCTTTTACGACCGAGGGATAGTTTGATTGCATATATTGAGAATGATATACTTAACAATATTGATAATGATGTAATTATACGACATTTTCAAAGTATGAAAACACGTATGAATTAAGGTTAAGGACCCCAACAGAGCATTTTCCTACTCAATTTCCCAACAGAGCAGAGCAAGGCAAGGCGTGTTATTTAATTGCAATATAGGTCCTTAACCTTAATTCATTGTCATGTTTACGTTCCCAACATTTTCCTTCTAATTATTATCCTCAACTTTTCATTTATTAACCACCCATCTTGTCCTTATTCATGTGAACATTGTGTTAACATACTTTAGAATATGGACAATGTGTTTTATTTACAATTTTGTATTTTTGGTTTACTCAAAATACGAGAAACAAACAAATCTTTTTACTCCGTCTTGATAAAATTTTGGACAGAAACATTATCGAGACAAAATGTGTTGATTAATCATGTGAAAATAAGAATGCGGTAAAAAGTTGAGAACATACTTATGAAGAACTTTTAAAAAATTAAAATGTAATGTTGCCTCTATAAAAGGTGGGGTGACGAAAATAATTTTTTCTTCAACTAGTTTTTTTTCTTCAATCCAGATGAAGAGATTAGGCCTCTGATTGGCCAAATTATCAATTATCAATCATGTTCGTGGACGTGATAGATGAGATAGAGATTACGCCTCTGATTGGTGAGAATTAAAATCAGATTTTTAGTAAATTTTAATAAAAATTAATT
The DNA here is from genome assembly GCA_019097785.1 of Fraxinus excelsior. Lineage (NCBI taxonomy): Eukaryota > Viridiplantae > Streptophyta > Magnoliopsida > Lamiales > Oleaceae > Fraxinus > Fraxinus excelsior. The sequence continues at coordinate 42,346,903 of CM032625.1, read as the reverse complement.
AAACGTGTGATTTAAAAGTTGTGAATTCCATGAAATAAGTTTTTAAAATTAATTGTTGATTTTCAACTGAAATTAAAATTCGGACCAAAACATGGTGTACGTATGTCAAAATCAACCCGGGCCAGTCATGGGACCATGGCAGGAGGTACCATAAGCCGGGCTGGTAAACTTACCAAAACGAGGTTGCAAACTACCATAAGAGGAGAAACCTCAAATGCTATCATGCATCACCGTGTGCAGCATTTGGACAACGAAAAAAATATAAATTTAACATTATTCTTCTTAATATTACTCAATCTTGTCTAGTATACATGCCAAACAAGCCATAATTGTTCCTACTTGAAGCGGAGATAGATCACACTGTCCATGTTCGCTATAAAGTGATAAACTTTGTATGATCTAAAAGGTAACAAACTTGGCTAAGGACATGTTTGGCATGATTTTTGCTTTTACTTCATGTAGAAGAACTTCTGGAGAAAGTTACTTTAATTTTTGGCTTGGAAACTAATTATTAAAAGAACTTCCTATTCTGAAAGTACCTTGAGAGGAAATCACATTGAACCAACTTCATCTAAAAACTTTTATAACTAGAAAAGCATTTTCATAAAATAAATCAAACAGCTCCAACAGAACTTTTGAATCTCAAAAACTCCTTCTGATTTTTCAAAAGCCATGCCAAACAAGCACTAAGGGTCCGTTTGAATGCAAGGGTGGAAAATGGATGAAAAGAAAATGTTTTACAGGGAAAAGGTTTTCCTAAAAAATGTTTTACAGTAAATTGTAATTAAGTGTATTTGATTGATATAATTTTCTACGAAAAATACTGAAAATTTGAAGTCCATTTGACTTCTTTTTTTATGAAAATTGTCCATTAAAGTGATAATATTTTCTACTATTGGGTCTAGAATTTGTTCCAATTGTCAAAAAATAAAAAATAAAAAAATTTGAAAAAAAATAACTATACCGAATATCATTTGTTTGGCTTTGTTTTGCATGGAAATTGTCAACAAAAGTGAAATTTTTTTTTACAATGGTTAGAATTTGTTGTCATTACTAAAGAAAAAAAAATCAAAAAAACGTGCATCAAATAATTGTACCTAGAAAAATGTGAAAAACGTTTTCCATGGAAAAATTACCTATCAAACAGCTTTTTAAGGGTGGAAAAGGAAAATGGTTTCCTTTTCCATGGAAAACTAATGCTATCAAACGGAGCCTAAATTCAATTCAGCCAAAAAATTAACCTTGAAAACCGCAATTTCTTTTATATTCTCAATAGATAAATCGAACTTGCAAAAGCTAAATGTACACCAACTTTCTGAACTAGAGGAAAAGAACAGAGAACTATATGACCAAGGAAAAAAAAAGACTGGAAATATAAATTACAGTTTCTTTAAATGATATTTACATTTATTCAATTTAAAATCTGAAAATGAGAACACATATAACTCAAAAATAATTATCTAACCTCATGTTTCATGTATTTAGATCTCGAGAAACATGACCTTGCCATCTGCATTTGAAAGCGGAGAAAATGGATTATCAGTACGCCAAACTATTGTAAGCAAGAGCTCTAGTGACATTAGCCGAGGAAAGTTGCGAAAACATGCCACAGCATTCTATATTGAATCATTATACAACTTTACTTACTATAGATGCAAAGGCAATATTGATCTGATTATGACTTGTGAGCATATTTGGGATTCTAAAAGCAAGTCAAATTTACTTTTCTAGAAAAGTAACTTTTAAGCAGAACCAAACAAGCTCTAGTTGTCTAATCAGGTACTTGATTGGTCTAATACAGGCACAATATGTATTTATTTTACAAGATAAATAATGGTCAGCAGCTTTCTTACGAACCTCGAGAGCAAGAACCTTGCAAGTGGGCTCATATTGGCATTTGAATGAAGCTCCTTATTTTGCTGCTTTTTCTTGCTCTCAGTTTCCGCATTTGTAGCTGGCGTTTCAGTTTTTCCCTTTGCAAAGATACGGGATGCAAGCTCCTGCAGTTCCTTCAATGACGTTTCGTTTGAACTGCATATTTTAGTTCCGAGTCAGAAGTTCGTGCTATCAGCCATTTTACTGTAACCTTACATTGAACAAAGGATAATTAAACTAGGATATAAATAGTAAACCTTGACAGTCGCTGAAGCAACCCAGTGACAAGTAGTTCGGACGAACCGGGCTTGAAACGTTCCATATCCATTAGAGAGTTTGCCACTGTCTGGAACACTGACCCTCTTGAATCATCAGCAATGGCCTGCCATAATAAGTTAGAACATTAAAAACAAGTTGAATAATAAATTGCTGCGCATTTGGGACACCTACTATCAGTTTATTGGTAAACTAGCATATTTTACTCGTAAATTTTCATATCTCAATACAACATAAACATAAAGTCAGAGGATGTATAGAAATTGGAGGAATCACAAACTCCAAAAAGCTAAAATTTATCTTGGCCAACAAAATAATAAGACAATACAAGATGCGGAAAACTAGAGTTTGAGGTCAAAATGTACGAGGGAGTTTTTCAAAGCTTGTTAGGTAAAGGCAAAAATAAAATAGCCATGAGCTCAGATCCAAAAGTAAAGAGAATCCTAACTAGCAAAGGAATCACATTGATAACATTAAATTGAAAGGATGCCATAAGAATGGGGATTAAAAGGTCATATCAATGCCAGTTACAATTTTACTCAACCATAGAGATTTTAAAGATAATTGTAATGCATCTGTTCATTAAAAAATACTTTGAAAACCATTTACTTCAAGCAGTTCACTTTCCTTTTTGAAAATATAGTTGATTTTTTAGTTTTTTAATGTCCCTATTAATGTGTCTTGTTATCAACAATATGCAAATAGATATGGGATGGAAAGTTTTTCTAAATTATTCCTATTTTAATCAATTATTTTAAACCATTAATTACATTTTCTTAACCGGTTTGAAAATGCAAGCAAGCCTATCTTTATGGGACGGATGAAGTATGTTATTCTATATCATGAATATAGGAACTTCTTGCACTGTAATATTTGGTCTACGTACCAGGTTTGATAACATTCAAGACTACGCAGAATTATACACGAAAGATCCTTTTTTATGTTCTCTCTTTAGTCTAATGTCTCTTATCCCTAGGAGGTCTTGCTCCACTAGCAAGTTTTGTCGGAAATTCTATTTATTTGGTGTGGATTGCATGCAGGTCTATATTCCTTGGTTTTAATAGGATGCCAGTATTTACAAATTTACTTAACCATAGAGATTTTTAAGATAATTGTAGTGCCTCTGTTTGGTTAAAAAAATATTTTAAAAACCATTTACTTAAAGCAGAAATGCTATACCTTATTAGAAGCATACAAAGAACCAATAATATATTTTGCATGCGGAGAAGAATTTATAACTATGATACATCTCCAGCACTATAATAGTCCCAAACTATTCGAGACTATTACATAAATATACAAATGAAGAGTCCACACTTAAAAACTTGATTCATCTTGATTTGATAGAGGCCTCAATCAGCTTTCAAGAAGACATTTCTTACAGAATTTATTTCAAGGGTCGCAGTGCTCTGTTCTAAGACAGCACAATTTTAGTATGTAAATAAGATTTTATTCCACGGCTCTGTCTGTTCTACAACACCCATAGCTCTAGTTGAGTCTAATTTCCCTCAAAAGCAAAAAGGTGATAAATTCTTTTCAATCTTAATATGCTCCCATGTAGCATGGATCATTCCAGTACCACTCTCTCACCAAAACAATTTAGTATGGAACTGCCATTTCAACTTCCTCGTAATTTAATTATTCCTAGGAAAAAAATCCATTTAACAATTAGTCAGCTATTTCATTCGCCATTCCGTGATCTCATTTTAAATCACTACATATGGTAAGAATGGTTAAATCGCACTAATTTCGATTTAAGATTCTCTTTTAAGCATTAAGCTTGTTATTATTCCTTATTCTAATCCATTTGTGATTGTGTTCAATTTGAATCGATATTTGGTATAGGTCATTCTAAACTTTCTTTCTTCCCTGTAAGTTACACACCCTAATATTTTCTCTCAGTTGAATTCATACATTGAGCAGCATGCCTGCATGTAGCATCAACATAAATCTTCTGGATATTGAGTATAATAATGTAAAAAAGAAAAAGTACAATCAAATTCAGGAAGGTCTACAATGAACAATAATCTCGGGATTTACCTCTTTAAGCGATGGGATAAGAAGCAGGGATAATGGAGCTGATGAAGATGCTGCAGCAGTTCTTGCACTGTCTTCATCATCACTTGATTGGCGAGATCCAGAAAATGCTTTTTGAGCATCAAAATAATCCTGAGAGTGTCTGGGTTGAGGTTCCATGTTTCACCAGTAGGTGAAAAACATTTTACAAGAAGTATTTACGGTCAGATGTTAATCTATTCCAAATGGAACTTTAGTGGCAGCATGTCAAACACAAGATGGGTAGTGTACGCATAAGATTTACCTTGATGATTCAGAGCTTGTTGATGATTGTTCCATTCTTCTGCTTTCCTGCTCGTCTTTATTGACTTTGCCCAACATAGACCTTTCCTTAACATTCCCTTTTCTTGCTCCTGCTTGAATTGCAGCCTTTGCCTAAATATAATAACATAAATGAGCAATATAGGCAAATTGTCATGTTAATATATATTGGTTTAATTTGTAAATAAATTCCAAGTTGATGCGCAAAATACAAATCTTATCTAGACGTTCAGAATAATATGATGCTTTAAAGTGAATCAGGGTAAGCATTGCATAAAACAAGCTAAGGACCAAAGAACAAAACAATGCTATACAGACGCATAACAAGTAACAAGAATGCATGCTAATAAGTTTAATTTCAACATTCAAAAATATACATATTCTTCAGAAATAAAGAGTTCTCATTTTCTTGAATTCTTACAAAATAAAATAGCTTCACTAATTGTTGGTAAAAGATTTGTCAGCTTTTCATGATCAGTTTTGCCAATTGGAATAATCTTTTCATATTGAAGAACATATAAAATGGAGCTTTAATTATTACAAAGCTTAAGTGGATGGTTCGTGTTTAAACTACATCAAGGTACATGAAGGAATATAATAAAATTTTAGCTGATACTTTGATTTGATAAGCTAATAATGGGACAGAGCATGTAAGGAGGCAAACAGAAGTTAATAGGAATATATGACCACCTCTGCGAGGTTTATAGAACTGTCTTCAACAGATGCATTAGAAGTCCTTTCTTGAATTCCCAATCTAGACTTCGGAGTTCGGGGAGAATCTGAATCATCATGCTGCCCACGGTAAACAACAGTGCCACTGATGGAAGCATCTTCAACAGAGGTAAACACGCTACTAGACTGGAATGGCAATAGAAATCTTATTGCATTAACAGCAAAACAACAGGAAACATAAGTACTTTTTTGTAAGTTCAACCAGACAGTTGACAAACCTTGAAACTTTGGTTACTGAACGATGCCTGAACTCTTGGAGATCGTACGACTATAGTTCCTGTCCCGCTTACTTCTTCCTGTAGATTGTGAACACAAATATAAATATTTTTACATAATGCGCCATTAAAATATCATATTCTTGAAGTTCTTCTTCAAGAAATTTATAAAGTTTATGCCAATCCATCAATCTCAATCTTTGCCCACTCTTATCTGTTTGAGATATTTTGGTTTTCAGAACTCTGCATAAAACAGCATAGATTATATCATGAAGTTGAGTTAAATTTTCACCAGGGGTCATTTTCGTTGGGGTGATTAAATTCGCAAACATCTCACTTGGAGGCAAAAGTATCTGTCTAGAATTCGGATTCAGGTAGTTGATAAGATCACGATATGCAATGTGCATGAAACCAACTATATCTGATAATCAAAAACTCAATGCTGACATCAGAAGCCCGGATCAACAGCCAGGTGCACAGACTATAGCGATACTCCCGTAACAGCCAAACAAAGACAAACTGATATTTGCTTATACACAAAGGAATTATAATGTTTCCAAAGCTTAGATTCTCATGTTTCGAGGTAGTGGCTCTTGTTCAGATATCTTAATACTATTACTTTAGAATGAATGTAAATAATTTATAAAATATCCAGCTCCTGAATTTTCAGATTTAAGCTGCATAACAAGTATGCATCTATGATGTGCAATATATGCAGTATAAATATTTAAAAAGGGGTAGCAGTTCCATACGTCTTCAAGATAGCTTTCTTGATTCATTTCATGGTTAGCCTCTTTTCTCGTGGAGACCTCTGATGAAGTAGAAAGCATAGTTCCAGAAGCAGAAGACCCTTTATTATAACTTTCTAATTTTTTTCTGGAGGTTGGTTGATTTGACTGGACCTCTGACTTCCAATCTCTAACCTGAGTTGGTCTAGCTACATTTCGTGAGGTTCGCGTGCCAGTTGATCCACCAATGCTGAAGTCCCATCCAGCATTTCTCAGACCCGTTGCCTGACTACTGTCAATCGGTACCAGTCAGCCACATCTCCGTCTTTGATATGTAAACATTAATTATTAAAATATTCAACCGACCTGATTTGAATGGTATCTTCAACTCCAGAATCTCTCGTCACCCTCACAGTTCCAGAAGCCTCTCCCAAAGGTGTTGGACCATTTTCAGGACTCTCTTCATCAATTTTGAACATCGGGCGCTCTCTGCAAGATAAAAGAAATGCAGGTTATTACACCATTTAATTGCACTATAAGGGTGCGTTAAACATGGTTTTAAATTTTGAAGTTTCAAATATTAATATCTTGGTATATTATAATATCACTATCTAGAGCACATTTGAGTTCAACTGTCATGAAACATTAAATCAAATGTTACGTCTTTGCAAATTTCTGAAGCCCAGAAAAACAAAAAACACTAGTTACTACTCCATATAAATGTACTTCTGAAAGATATGGGACTAGGACACTTTCGGTGACAGAAAAAGACAATTAATTCACATTCCGAGTTTTCTTAAATAGAAAATATGCATGTTATACCATCATGCAAGGCGTATAAGTTTACTGGTGGTAACCAGGTCCCAATGAAAGCTAACAAAGAGACATTAACTCTTATTGTTGTAACAACAGGTCTTGGAGAAAAAATTCATAAATAAATCAGTGCAACAAGATAATAAACCTAATTCTCTCCAAAAGCCTCGGACTCTTCCTTGCGCTTTTGATAAAACGATGCCTTAGAAGTTCCTTTGCACTTGGCCTCTAAAATTAGCAAACAAAGCTTAACATCAAATGACTAACAAAACAAACGAGAAAAAAGAAAAATCAAAACGATCAGGAATAATTGCTTAGAAAATAGACGCATGCCACCAACACTTAGTTCTTATCAGCAGTGGGTGGAGAGTGCAGCACATAGATATTCAAGGATGTGAAGAATACATTTATACATAGATGAAATGTGCCATTTAATAAAACATAGACTAAAGGAGAAAGTTCAAATCAACGAATACATCAAAATCAATTTGACCCATGAAATTGGCATAAAGAAAGTAACGTGACAATAGAGATTGAATATATTAACCAATATATAAAGGCTTGGGATACTCTACAAGGTTGACTTTTTAAGATGAAACCCAAAATCTTAATATGATACTAGAGTAGACAAAGGTTCCAAGTCAAGTCTCGCAGACACTCGTTTAAATGAATTGTGCACGTGCTAGACTTTGATGAGAACAATATAAATTCCGCATACACGTGAAGGGTGTTGAAGACAATATTTAAATTACATTTGGCCTAATCTAATAGCTTAAGGTTTTAGATCAAGTGGTTCAACACTTTGGTTCCCTACAAGTTATATGTTCGGATGATTTTAGTTAAATGAACTCACAGAGGACTATATCTCTATTTATTTGCTAGAAAATGATATAGGTCGTGTTTGACACCCATTTTGGAGAAGAATTTGATTTAAAATAGTGATTGATGGAAGAATGTGCGGTTAAAAAGTAAGGGGGTGTTTGACACCCATTTTAGTAGAAAAATGTGTTTTTGAATAGTGATTGATGGAAGAATGTGTGGTTAAAAAGTAAGGAGAATTTTTAGGTTTATGTGTAATATTATTCTATTGATGGAATATGTGGTTGAAATGAAGAAAGAGAAAATGAATGAGAAAAAAAAATGGGTACCAAACGGGGGCCAAGGCGAATTTTTGGGTTTATGTGTAATATTATTTTATTGATAAAATATGTGGTTGAAATGAAGAAAGAGAAAAAAATGAACGTCAAACATGGGCATGATAACATTTCAAAGCATGAGATAATTAAAAACCATCACAAATGCATCTGAATCAAGTTATTGAAAAGGATATTGATATGAAGACTCTGTCATAAGCAAGTTTCAAGAAACAACCATCGATTCCAAAAGAGTATATGATATTGATATGAAGACTCTGTCATAAGAAAGTTTCAGCATCGATCCCTAGGGTCACGCCACATTCTTACATCAACAGCAGGTTGGTATTTTAGTTAGCATAACAGAGTGCGGCTGCTCATTCCTAAGATGACAGAGATACATCTTTCCCTTGTCCGTTGACTAACACAATAGAGACAGAAGTTAGGTGCTCACTGAAAAATTCTTATATCTTCATCCATCTTCAGGCTCTAGCGGATCTGTTAAATCACCATCCAACTTAACCAGACCAATTAGGCCGAGAAAAGTTGAAATCGCCATTTATGGAGAAATCTTCCTATTTATGAATAGTTACATCTAGAACAAGAAAATACATTAGTCTCCACTCTAACTCCTTAGCGTTTAGATGAGAGGGTAACATAGTATCGAGAAGGCAAAGATCATGAGTTCAAGTATCGAAGCCACTCATCTATGAAAATGAAAATTGTGCACGTACAAGGCCTTTCATGAAGAAATGAATACCTATATGTGAGGGGTGTATTGAAGACTAAATTTATGTAAATAAATTAGTCCCCTGCATAACAGCTTAAGCTTTTATTTAGATGAGGTGGTTAAACTTTGAAACGTAAAGAGGTTTCACCACTAATAACAGCAGTCATACAACGGTCCATCATTAACGAGGCAAGATGCGCAAAGAGAAAAACATTTGGACTATCTTCTTGTTTTGGACACCAGAACTCCTTGGCAAAAGTGATTCTCTCCAATCCCCATATCACAGACATGAGACAGCTATGAAATTTTCATACAAGTCGACTTCTAGTCCATCCATAAACATCAATAAATTGATCGCGGAGAATAAGAAAAATGCGAAGCACCAGGTGGACAACGACAGAAAACGGCGCAGGCAAAGGGTGAGGGAGAAAGTGTGAACTCAATAGAACCGACCTACCTCTGAAGGATTCTTCTTCAAACACAATGATACAAATTCTTTCAAAGGACGAGAAAAATGTTCATCTAGCTGCAAGACATAAGATTAAACCTTCTCATAAAGTGAGAGATGATAGAATTAGCCTGCACAGTGTAAATGGAAGTAAATGTACACCTGTGGTGGATTCTCTCGCGGTATAATAAATAGAACTCTCATAGGATGGAGGTCCGCAAGTGGAGGTTCCCCTTTTGCCATCTCAATTGCAGTTATTCCCAGAGACCATATATCGGCCTGCATCAAGCCCTCAAGAATAGTGTTACGAGGAAAGGGAAACTGGAATAAAATGGTGGAAGAAACATGGGGGGTGGAAATCAGGATGTTGCACCTTCTCATTGTATCCTTCAGAGTTCTGAATTACTTCTGGAGCCATCCAGAATGGTGTTCCTACAAATGTCTGCAACTTTTAATTGCATTAGCATGAGTTTAATGATCCCTTGGAGAACAATAAATAGTCAATAACCAGAAAAGAGAAAATCAATTCTCTTTAGACACATTAAATTAGAAAAAGAATCCCTTAGGCTTACTAACCAAACTGGAAAAACGACTATGCAATACAGCAAGCGGAGGAGACAAGTAGAAACACAGTTGGGAAGAGGATGCTCTCTTTACTAAGACCAATGTCATAGCACTCAAACTATGCAGAAAAATGATCGGCAACTGAATATATGTCAACACATCCCAAATTCATATGCCTCATTTAATGAATATTAGAACCACAATATAGAAGACCAGACATGATTAAAACAGAACCGTTAGCAAGGATGCTTATACAATAATTAAGCCTAAAAAATTAAAATTAAGATGGAAAAAGGTTCAGAAGTTGCCCATAAATATTTCATCAGAGAAATTTACAATTTAAGAAACCAGTACCTTTCTTCTTGAAATTGTCCTTGTTAATTGAGCAGAAACACCAAAATCTGCAACCTATCAGAGTAAAGAAACAAAAAAATTTCTAAACAAGGACGCTTATTTAACTCTATCCAAAAGGTGTAAGAACATTTAAGATTCTGAATTTCTTTAAGCAGGAAAGTTATACCTTAACATCACCATTCTCTGTCAACAAAATGTTTGCAGCTGCCAAAACATAATACAATGATAACCATTTCTGACAAATTTAGAGGAAGAAGAAAAAGATTGCTAATGCGCTGACATTTTAGATGATGAAGACGAGATTGCTAATACAAATTTAACGAAACAACTAGAAGGAAAATGTGATCTTCCTTAATAAAAAAACTAAGGAACATTTGGCACCTATCAAAGGACGTCTCCAAATAGCTTATTTCATTACTTCAAAAAGACTAAAAGGATACCCAATGGTAGATATATAGATCTAGAAAATGTGGATATGTATGTTCCTGTTCAAAAGTTTGATGAGACCTAATTATCATAAACTAATTGATAGCCCCTTGTAATGTACCTTTGATATCTCGATGAATTTTCCCTTCACTGTGAAGATATTCAATTGCGTGAAGTAAATCACGTAAGATGCAAGATATGGAGACTTCATCCAGTGGCTGGTTCGGTTGAATCTGCAAGAGCAAAATAAGCATAAGTATCCTTATGTATCCTGTAATAGTATCCATTGTGTAGTGTTTTTCTTTTACCTTGGCTTATGATAAACTCAAAAACAAAATATCCACCCTTTTGGAGAAATGTTTGTTTAATAAACAAAGGTCTCACATATTTAAAAGTAATAAAATACTACCCATTTAGATCTATATGCAACAATTCCAAACATTTGCATTAAAATGTCAACTATGTCATCAGAATCACATTGATAGGAGGATTTACCTTCGTATTCCTCTGTTATACACTAATCTAGAATGGATGGTACAGTATTTGGACATGAAGAATGCTTCTCAGTAGAAGCCTCGCAAAGGAAACCTGAATGAGCATCCAAGGGAGATACATGCATAGAACTTGTCTATGTATTTATATAGCTATGTTCGACTGGGTATAGAAAGAGAGTTGCAAACAACACAAGGTTTACCAAACAAAACAAAAAAAAGATAACATTTGTAATTGCCAGTGAAAAAAATGGAGGTGGTGGTTGATAGAAAGATATATCCACAGGAATTTAATATCAGGGACTAATTGTTATCTTAGAGGGTTCAGATCAACCTAAGATATTTCATATATGACCTCTAACTGTAGCCATTATAACATGGAATGGAATCCAAAATTTGGGGAAATTACTTGCCATCAGTAAATTACCTACCAGATCAGCAACAGAACCCCCAGCCATGTATTCCATTATTATCCAGAGCTTAGTCTGGTGCAGAATAGAAGCATAATACTCTGTAATATATGGAGATCGACATTGAGAAAGAACAGCAATTTCCTGTAGAAAATGAAAAGTAAATAAATTCTTATTGTAAATTCAATCCTTGAAGTCTGTACAGAAATGTCAGAGATACCTTTTGGATGTCCTCAATTTCATCCTCTCTGCAGCAGAAAAATCAGATGATACTTTAGAATACTCACAGCAGGCAAATTAAACATACGGAATCTTTAAAGAAGGAAGCCTCTATTAAGGTATTAAGGTAAGCCTGATATGAAACACAACCAAGGGTATTTGCTTCCTAGCGAGGAAAACATAAGATAAGAAGCAATGATAATAAAAATGACAAGTGCTTCCTTTCTAACCAAGCATATGCATAAAAGAAAGATCTCAGATAATAAAGTCACCATATTCAATTAAAGAAAACAGCATCTCATATTTTGTAACAAAGGATGGTCAAAGTTTATATACTCACGACTCTTCTAAATCGATGACCTTTATGGCAACTTCCTTGTTTAGCTCCTTGTCAAACCTACAATAGGAAAATGGCAGAGATATCTAGTTAATCTGGAAAGAAAACTTCACACTCAATGAAGAGTATTTTATAAAGAAAGTATATACTAAGACAGCATTTTAGAAATAGCAAGAAAAAGCTCTTAATTGGTTCATGGCTGCCACTTAAATGAAATGTATTTTATAAATGAATATTTTGCAGTTTTTTTTTTCCTCTCTCAATTACTTAAAATTTAACAGTCCCTGTGGCTCCAAGTGATGATAGCTGGGGATTCTGGAAATCACATATAAGAATAATATGCAGCTGGCACACAGCAAAAGAAGCATAGATGGAAAGTCAATAAATTTCATTAGTCTATTTACCTATTAATATGGTCAAAAAAAATTATTGAGTATTAAACATATGCTAATTAAGCATTTAATACTTGTTTGGGAGGGGTTTAAAATATAAATGCTTTTGGTCAAACCTATTTTTTGTCCACACATTTGGTGGGACCCACCCACAAGTACTATCCACTTATGCACCACTCATTTCTATCCATTTATAATTTATACCGATTATAATGACTTCCCAAACACGAGCTTAATTATTCTGCTGCTAAGCATAATCCAACGAATGTAACTTCTCAAAAGAAATAATAAGGATTTTCGTGGACTTTCCTCTGGGCAATGCATAGATAAAAGCTTTGAGCCCTAAGCAAAAGCAGTTCTACTACACTGAAATAAGTGGCTTTCTATAAACAACTATATTATCTTTTTTTCTTAAATATCCGTTATATGATAAGCTGATAACCTGAATCATAAGTGTTAGTATAGTTTATTGCTTAAGAAACTGCTTTACGGATTATCGTTGATGACCTATCCGTAGCATGCCTTTGCATCATTCTTAAAAGTGTATCCACGTTGCCATTTTTCAGTAGTTTATTATGTTAACTTGATTTAATTGAAAGAATTTGTTCAATGATAAATAGTTCGATAAAGATGTTTACAGTGATGGTAAAGTGTTAGAGACAAATTTCCTCAAAAGATCAAGTTTAGATGATCTTCCAGCAAATCCTCTGAACCCAAAAATATGTAGCTTACCATTTATTTTGAGGTTCAAATAAACTAAGAACCTCGTGAACACAATTTTCCACAAAAGAAAAATTAGAATGACAGAGCATTAATTTGTTGCATCTATTGCTTATGTTAAATCATTGAGATTTCTCCAGATAGGAAAACATTTGGAATCTTCCCAACTTTCTTGAGTTCAAACGAAACAATATTTATAGCATTAAATAATGGGAGAAAATCATTGGAGATGTAGTCAATTTCAAGTTTATAAAGAAAAATCTCTAGCTTCTTGTCATTGCTGAATTTTGATTATCCAAATAATGAAGTACAACTCAAAGAATCATGCAAAAACGATATAAATCTACTAAAGTAGTGAAATCGTTAAACTAAGTGAGATAAAATTTGAAATTTAGCCCCCGTTTGAGCCCCATTTTTTAAAAACTTATTTTTCATCAAACTCATTTTCAATCACACATTTTCCCAATATAATAATATGCAAGTAAAACTTGAAATTTTTATCTAATTTTTAACCACAAATTCACCAAAAAATTACTATTACAAAACTCATTATTTACATAAAACGGAGCTCAAACATAGCCTTAATTTTAGAACACTAGGATTTCTCTTCCACGCCTCATTTTCTTATCCTTAAACAATAGCCCCTTACATCTTCCCATGAACGCCAAAAAAATTCTTCTGAGGAATTCGATTTTGTTTAACTTGGTCTTACGTGAATATTATGCCACTTTATAAGGAACCAAAGCAAGTCTTAGAAGCAATCACAATCATGATCTCATTTGTAAATTATTAGAACCATTACATCTTTATGCGGACTTAGTTATTACCTTGTTGCCTTAGAGAAGAAAAGAGTTGTGCCTATTAAGAGAACGGTGCAGGAGGAATCAGAAACCTACAACTAACTATTAGCAGAATGTCACAATTGTTGAGCTGCAGGGAAACCTGGTATACTTCCTGACAGTATTTCAGATACCATGATGTGACTAGCACCATCTAACATATTAATTAACTACAATGCCTATAATTATGCATAATGGATTATACGGTTGACATTTGAATCCCTCCCATATAGTGATACTAAGCATCCAATCTAGCTGAGTTGGGCCAAACAAGAAAGTGGTTAGTCACTTAGTTTGCTGTTGTTGCTGAGCTTGAGATAAGCCCCAGTCAAGTACACCTATTCTAGAAGGATCAAGAAGACTGGAGAAGGGGAGGGCAGCAACAAATTCGGTTAGATGGGCAGGCGGAGGTGGACAAAAACAGTTAGAAAGAGTTTTATAAATAGAGGAGGGAATAGATAGGGAAAGGAGGCTTTTAGGTAGTGAGAAGTGAGACCCTTAGGAGAGTTTAGCCCTCTAGAATGGCTACTATTTCCTTTTCAGTTCTGTAATTTTCTTCAGTTTTCATCAATCAAACAACAGTTTATTCTCTGATTCTGATTTTGTTCTCAAATTACAGATAGAACCCTAACAGTTTATCACTTTTTGAACATGCTATAACATTTTGAAGCTCAGCTTAATCTTAAAAATGCAATGCTTGAGTCAATGTGGGCATACTTGTCGCTACTTGCTATAAGTTCACTGGATTACCTATCAAACTTTTGCTCTACCTTTTCATCTTAAAGCAAAAGTCAGACGAAATCAGTAAACAAATTCTCTATAGTAAAAGTAAAAGTATGCAGCACGACAAAAGAAAACTATTATCTGATTAAATTAATTGCTATGCCAGCACATTTACCCAAAGTAACATTAATTCCAAAGAAAAAAATAAATAAACTTGAAAAAGAAACGCAAGCAACGAGTTCTCTCTCGATATGACACAACCCAGTATATGCAACTACTTATGCATATGCTCCAAGATGAGGTTGCAGAACTTGAATCATAAAGTTATAAAACCATAAACAATCAGTTAGAGAAGCAATCCTTTATTATGTCAATATCGTTTATTATACTGATGGACATAATGGCCTTATGTTTTAAATGCCACGTGCCAAAATTCCATAGCTGCTATACCATGTTACAACAGGATAACTATAAAGAAGAATGAATCGATTAATATAATACCATGAAACTTATAACTAATCCTGTGTGTATAGTCAAATGACAGAATTTTGAACTTACCCCTTATAAACGTCGCCAAAGGACCCTCTTCCAATGAGCTCCATATCACTAAATCTGGATCCGGAGATCTCTACTAGAGCTGCCACATCCGCCATTATGTATATTTCTTATTTTCTTTGGAAAATCTTCCACCCTCACACTCAGTATTAAAACAAACGTCCCGACCAAATAATAAAAACCACTCTAATTCAATGGAATTCCGCAAAAATCATCAGATGTTCAACTCTTTTGCCTGTCTTCGAGACTACCCAAAATCTGGAAAACCATTAGAAACTACTAAAATTAACAAGAATGGAACATAATTTGAGATCCAACATATAATTCAAAATATTCATAAACTACAGTACGAACGCTAATGTGGCAAAGCAAATGGGACAAGTATAAGATGGCAAGCAAAAGACTCATTAGGTAAAGTGGATGATACGAAAGTGACAGCCCAACAATTTTCATGGGATGTTTGAGTTACACATAATTCAAATTTCTATACCAAAAATTAAAATAATAATAATAATAATAATCAAAACCCAGAAAACAGAAAGATTGCGAAAAAAAGACGCCAAACAGCGACTCGGATGTGAGGCATAAAATCCCCATTCAAAAATAGAATAGAAGGATACAAAAACCAACCTTGCGAAATGCGGATTCGAGAAGCGAATTCAAAATATACAGCTGTCAAAACAGAATTTACCAATCATGAAACCGAATTGAAACTAGAGGTCCCTTTGGGGTATATGTGTGTGATATGTATACACATTCATACAATCTTCTTTCTATGCTCTGCAGAATTTGGGTTTTGCAGAGTAAAGAAGGATCACGAACAGAAGTGAATCGAGTGATGAATTAAGTGAAATGCTCCCATATGCGAAATCACTTGTAATTATTATGGGGCAAAAGAATTTGACTTCGGACCGGGGCAATTCAATTCAACCGGTTCGTTGGAAACCCGGTTGCCTGGCCAATCGGCCTAATTTCCAAAATGACATTTGACCAGTATTAACAGAAAAAAAAAAAGAGGGGGCGCGGGGTAGTAGGTTAAAAGATAAAAACCAAACAAAAGGTTTATGGCGGTTCACTTTGTATTTCAATTTTTGTTTTGAGTTTTGAATTCATTTTGAGTATCCATTTTGTGATTATTGAAAATGTGTTTTTTTTTGTCATTTTGAAAAATTATTTTCAAAAATGAAAACACCCAAAACTCTCTCTCTCTCTCACGGTTAGTGGTGGCAATCGAACCGAGCGGCTCAGCCGCTTGACTCGTACTGTAGCGGCTCGTGAGCCGTTCGGGCTCGTAAAAAAAGAGCCCGAGCAGGCCGGCTCGGTAGGCTAGCCGAGTTCGGCTCGTTTTTTACGAGCGGCTCGTCCATTTTTATTTTTTTTATTAGAAGGATAGTTTTTAAAAAAATTCAAAAAAGGCGAGCCCAAGCCGAGCTGCTTGCTCGGCTCGCTACAGTACGAGCTCGTGGGCCAAGCCGAGCCGGCTCGGCTCGTTTGCCACCCCTACTCGCGGTGGTGGTGTGAGGTGATTTTTGGGTCGGTGGCGTGGAGGCTGTGACCGGTACAAAATGGTTTTTGGTCAGTGGCGTGGTGGGGTGCGTTGTTTTTAGGTCAGTAGTGTGGTGGTGTGCGGTGTTTTAGGTCAGTAGCGTGGTGGTGTTGTCCTGCGGTGGTGGTGTGCTGTGATTTTGGGTCGGTGGCGTTGTGATTGTGGTTGTGGTTTGTGGTTATGGCTGCGGCGTCGCCGACTTCTTCTGTTGTTGTGGCTGTGACGTCACCGTCAGTGGTTTTGGTGGTGCGCAGCGGCGACAGTGTGATGCAGGTGACGATAGCGGTGGTTGTTGGTGATTTAATTGAAAACACCCAAAATGCATTTTAAATGGCTTTGTTTTAACTGAAAACACCTAAAATAACATTTTTTACGTTTTCGATTTTCCTTGTAAATTTTAAACTCATTTTTGAAAATATGCAAATAAACGTGTTTTCACTGTTTTGAAAAATAAAAAATAGAAAACGGGATGAAAACGAGAAAGAGAACATCCATTTAGTTATTCATTATATCCTTTGAAAAGATAAGAGAAAATAAGAAAAAGAGAAGGAACCAGATCCAGACTCTAAGATTACATATGAAACAGACTGTTCTATTCGTCTCCTTCATTTTTTAAACTTGACAAAGTTAGTATTCGTTTAAAATCTTTAGTATTTCATTGTGGTGAATGTAGAGATTTGATTTTTTTTCATTGAATGTGTTAATTTATGATTTTAATATAACTTTTGAGGTTTATTTATGGTTAAAATGGAAGAAAAGTCAAATTTGATGTTGAAATAGATGAAAAATGGGTATTTTTGGGGACGGAGCTCACCTGAAATTGAGTTTTTCGGCGAGCCCACCTGTTTCGCCATATCCAAGCCCAAACCTTCGAGTCCGGATCCTTGCGGACCAAGGTTGTCCCTAACGGACTTTCCTGTTCGATCCAGTCATTTTTTTTTTTCATTTCAATTTTCGTTTTTTAAATTTAATTCATTTTTCTTTTTCTTGTTTTTTTTTTCAAAATCTTATATATTTACTTCAATTTCATTTTTATTCAGTTTTCTTAATTTATTTTCTTTTTATCAATTATTTTTTCGTTTTCGTTTTTTCCGTGTGTTATTTTATTTCTTTTTTTTTAATCTGAATCTTATAATTTTTTAATTTCTTTTCTATCAATTATTTTTCATTTTCATTTTCTGCTTTTTAAAATTTCTTTACTTTTTGCACGTGTGTTATTTTATTTTTATTTTTTTAAATTTTGAATCTTATAATTTTTAAATTTCTTTTTCTTAATTTAATTTTTTTTTCCATTAAATATTTTTCGTTTTCGTTTTTTTTTTTTTGCTTTTTTAAAAAAAGATATTTTTTGCCCTTTTTGTATGTGTGGGGTTTTTTTTTTATTTCCATTTTTTTTAAAATTTGAATCTTGTAATTTTTTTAAACTTTTTTTCTTAATTTAATTTCTTTTCCATCAATTGTTTTTTATTTTCGTTTTTTGCTTTTAATTGACTTGAAATTATTTTTTTACTTTACACTTTCAAACTTTTTTTCTTTTTAATGAGTGACGAAATGAATTTATTTTTTGCATATAATATCATATAATCCGATTGATTAAATTTTAAGATATTATGTTTTATTCCATAATCTCTTATGGTTTTAATATTTATTATTTTTACGGATAGAATATCATATAGATAACAGTATGAGAGCTCATTTGGAGAAAGTTATGTCGTATTGTAACTTTTCCGGCTATTCAACGGTACTGGAGGGCCTCAACGAGCAACACGTAGCCATACTCCACCGATCATTCCTATGGTCATTCTATTCATTAAAGGACATGTATTTTTCTGGTTAGATCATTGATTCCTTATTACTTTGACTGCTTTAATCGATAGCGATAAGCTGCATTTTGTCCTGGGGATGGGAAGGTGTCGAGATTGATTTCTTATTACTTTGACTGCATTTTATATTTCGAAGGTAAAGATCTTGTTACACCCCCACAATTAGAGGACACATTAGGGAATGCGATCACATGTTGGACAAGTTGAAATTGGGATTGGTGTTCATACTAGAGAGTGTATCGAGGTGTTGACACCGTAAGATGTTGATCGACCTTTTTTCATTAGATTAGTTCTCCCCATATTATGACAATATTTGGACAATTTAGCATAACTCTCATCAGTCGAACTCATTAAATCTTTCAATGCACGTTCTTTAGCCTTCTAGACCGTAGATCATTACCGTAACATACTCCCGACAGATGTCTTTAAGTTCATCCCTCTTGAAAATTTTAAATAATAGTATTTTCATCCACATCATGTTTCAATATTTTCCTTATTAAATTCATTCATTTAAATACTATGGGCACGTCTGGGAGAAATTATTTTCAAGAAAAAAAGAAAGATTTTTTGACCGTTTATTTCCAAAATTATGGACCTACCATGACACAACAAAGTCAAACATTGTGGACAGAACACTGTAGTTACGGTTGGAATTTTGCTTGAAATCGGGAACAAACACAGCTTATATATGTCCGCACAATTTTTATATATTTATCACACTCTAAATCTATTTCTATTATAATTTAAAATTTTAGAAAAAACAATATATACATCCTCCCGAGCCCATGAATTGAGAGATTACGAGTTAATTGAATCGGGCTCTTCACATAGACGGAGCTAGGGGTAGGGGGCGATTGTCCACCCAACATTGTCCGCCGATCCACTATTTTTAGTTAATTTGTAATGTATTTTTCAGTTTCGCCCTCCAAAATCTTTGACTTGTCCCCACAAAATTTTGAATTTTTTTATTTTTTTTCATTAATAAATATTGGTCCAATAACTTACACTTTAAAATTCAACAATACAAAAATCTTAGACCTAAATAAAAAATTCAATAGTTACTTAAATAAATAAAGTGGTAATTACAGAAAATCCTACTTTTCAAGATTCAAATTCCAAAATCAGATTTGAGCTTTATTTTTTCATAAATAAAACATTTTATATATAGATACAAATTTTTTATATTTAATTAAATATTACTAATAATATTATAAAAATTAATTTATATACACCCACACACACCCCACCCATACCGTAAATCCCTAATTTCTCAAATTTCCCATTTCTCACTCACCCCTAGCTATATATATATATCTCTCTCTCTCTGTGGCCACCATCACCATTGCGCTCGCGCGGAGATACCACTAGAGATCGCGGCGCGATGCTCATGGCGCTACCATCGCAGTGGAATCGATCTGAAGCAACAAGTGTCCGCAGCCTCGTCAGCTCGAAACAACCACTCACAGCTAAACTCGACAGTCGCCCGTCGATTTTCACTCTAGCAGTCATATCCTCTCCTCTCCCCGGCGATCTCCTCTCCATTCCATCCCACCACCATCATCTCCTCTCCTCTCCCCAACGATTTCCTGCCTGTGCTTTTTTTTTTTTGGTTTTGATCGTTGGTGGTGGATCAGCAGTTTGGGTGGTTTTATTGAATTTGGCGGTGAGTTGGTGGTGGGGGTGGATCGGCAGCTTCACGATGCTCGACGACTGATGCAGGGTGGATCCGACGGTTGGGGTAGATCTAGCGTGGGTTTGGTGTGGTGTTTTAAGTGGTGGCGGTGGAGGCTATGGAAGTACGTAGATGAGCAGTCCAAGAAGGAGATCAAGGACATCCTCATGAGGTACGCTAGGACCCTGATTGTGGCAGATCCCAAACGCTGTGAACCCAAGAAATTTGGTGGTGGGTTGCGGTGCTGGGAGATGATGGTGGTGGTGGTTTTGGCTGCGGTGCATGTTGATTGTGGTGGTGGGAGATAGGTGGTGACGGTGGTGGAATTGGTTGGTTAATGGTGGAAGCAATGTTTGTGGAAGAAGAGTCGGGTTATGTGGTAACCAACGGTGGCAGCGGGGTTTGTTGGTGATTGTGGATCTGTAATGATTTGGTGATTGTGGATCTGTAATTGGTGGTAGAGGTGGTTTTTGGGGGTTTTTTTTGTTGGTGGTGCAGGTGGATTTGGTGATGTTGGTGGTGGATATTGGTGACGGTGAGGTGGTTTTGCGGTGGATGATTTGTGTGGTTGTTGGCGATGGTAGTGTTGGCAGCGATGGTGATGCAGTTGGTGGCAGTGGTGAGGTGGTGGTCACATGAGTCGGTGGTGGTCACGGGGGGTGGTGCTGTTGGTTCTGGCAACAACGGCGGTGATGGTCACGGGGGTGGTCACAGAAGTCGCTAATGGTCTCGGGGGTGGTCACCAAAAAAATCTAACTGTGACCTTAAAATTGTGACAAAAATTAATCTGTAACCAATAAATTTGAAAATATATGACTCATATATAACTGTGACCAATGCTGTGACCTGAGCCATGTGTTGTGACATATGATGTGACCTGAGTCATGTGCAAAAATATTATATGATATGTGCTGTGGCCATTTGAAAATAACATGGGACTATGAACAAAATTGTGAGCCATGTGCAATATATTATGTGACTTGTGTTGTGACCATTTGAAAATAACTCGTGACTATTAAAAAAAATGTGAGACATGAGCATTATTATGTTATCAATAATTATAAACAAAAAAATCATGTGTTGTGACTTGTGATATGGACTGTGACTTGTGACTTGGACTGTGACCTGAGTTGTCGTCAGAATTGGAACATTTGCCGGAATCGGAGCAGTCGCCGGAATAAATTGACGGCGAAACGGTCATCGGAATATTTACTAGAATCGGAGCAGTCGTCGGAAACGGTGGTCGAAATCGGAGTAGTCACCGAAATGGTTGCCAGAACGGTTGCCAGAATCCAAGAAGTCGTCGGACGATCGTCGGAACGGGGGTGGAGGTGGGTGGGTTATATATATATATATATATATATATATATCGTCGTTTTCAATCTTCTTCTAGTTAAAAAAAAATTCGGGGCCCGAAGGGGGGCTCACCCACTGTATTTTCGTCTCTCAAGATTGAAATCTTAGCTACGTCCACGTGTTTGGTAGCAGAGAATAAATGTGAATAAATTTATGTCTGAAAAAAAAAATTATAAATGATTTACTTTATAAATAAATAAAAATAAGTATTGAATAAGTGAACAGTACTTGTCAATTCATTGAATTGTATGGTTGAAAATTAATTTTGATTATTTATATATTTTGCCAAACCATTAAGCTGTATTTTGTTACCGGTCGGGTTTTGGATGGTTATAAAAATTTAAAAGAAAAGGGTCTGCTTTTTTGGGTTTAGGATGGGCCTACTTTTGGGTTGATGATGGGCCTCTTCTCTTCACGTTTGAGAAATTGTTGTGTAGGAAATTCTGTGTTACCATAAAGATGGTAATAAATTTAGGAATTCTAAATCTGTACAGATAGTTTGATTGATTTGAATTTCACATGTCATTCTATCTGTTCAAATCAACGGACAATAGAATAGTTCTAAATTTCGAATGTTGAACAATGCTGGGCTGCACCCCTCCCTGGCAGCCCCCTCAGGGATTTGGGGATTTTTTTTTTCTTTTGATGTCAACAAAGATGTCAATTTTTTTCTGAATAAATGGTTTAATTCTAGAATGTTAGGAATTAAGATAAAATGTGTACGAGTTTAGAATGTGATAATCTCAATTTAATGGAGCTCTATCACTTTCGACTACGTCTATGATACATGTCTTAAGAAGATACGTGATCTACAAATCTACGTGTTATTCGATTAATGTTAAAGTCACGGACTGCTACAGGAAATTGAATTTTAAATATGGTAGATTTTACCGAGCACTACTATACACGTTACTAGTAAATTTAAATTCTAGAGTTTAGGTTATCGAGTTTTCAACTAGTAAACTAGTTCACCATTTATCCCTACCCTTAAGTTAGACTCGTCCCCAAATCACTAATCTGATAAAATTTCGTTCTTACTTGTAAAGTCGTCAAAGTTCAAAATAGTCACGTCAAAAAGTAAAATATTAATGTATGCGTGCGCAATTGTAACTAACGTGTGTCAACTGTATTAGTGCCATAAATATGTGTATATTACTTGTGCCATATCAATTATTTGAATAATACCACTAGAAATTCATTAATCAGTACTTGTAATTCGCAACATATGAATTAACTTATTTGTACAATTGTTTTTGACAATTGTGGTTGACAACATTGATGTTGTCAAAATCTAAACCATTAATTTAAAAGACAGTTTTTAAAATTGATGAATGTGAATCATGTGATGTTAAATGTGAGCAGTTTATTAAGATTGTAAAGACAGCATGTTTGGTAACATATATTGTATAGAATATATTTTTTTTATTTTTTTGATACCCAGGAACCTGCAGCCGCTCCTGGCGGAGCCCCGACCACTAGTGCGCACTGGGTAAATCTGGAGGCTGGCACAAGACCCGCAACCACACCAACCGAGTTGGCAAAAAAGCATGGCCTGGGAAACCAGGTTTGCTTCGACGAGGGTTTAACCTTTTTTACATTTTTTACTCTTAAAAATCACCGTACATGAAATAATTATTACATGTAAAGTTTAACCCACCGGTGACCGGTCTACATTAATCGTAACTATTCTCTAATTCTAATACTTTAAAAAACGAGGATGGTTGTTTATTTTGTAATTATTTTAATTATAAATAAAAATTCCAACAGGTGGGCAGGAGACTAGTACGATAAATCAAATATTTAGCCCCTGTTTGAGCCACCTTTTTTCTTCACTAAAATGAAAAATATGACCGTTATCCATCACATCAACATTTAAATTCAAATTCTCTATCTCTTGTGTGGGCCCCAATAACGGCTATATTTTTCATTCTCATTTTCAAAAAAGGTGGCTCAAACAGGGGCTTAATTATTTTGTCATTGAAATAATTTATTAATGCCCCAGATCATGTGGACGTTCAGTGTGGAGAAGATAAACGGTTTAGATTAATTTGACGTACTACCCAGCATTTGTTTTTGCATATCCTCATACAGTCTCTGTTGAGCACGCACTTTAGACGACAAAACAAATCTGTATAATCTAATTTATATAGTAAAATTATAGTCGAAGTTATACATTGATCAGAGTCTTATAGTTTATAATTTATTTTTTTTAAATTAACTTTTTCTCTCTTAAAAAAGCAGGTAGCATGTTTTACCTCAATCCCATTAAAATGTGTTTGTTTCTATTTTTACGTAAATTAAGAAAATGTAATTAATATAGTTGAAAATATAATTTTTTAATATTTTTCTAATATACTCGTACATTAAATAAAGATAACAAGATACATTAAATAAAGATATATTAAAAAAACCTAAATAATATCAATATTTTCAAGCTTTTAAATTGGGACAATGAAAAATGAAATCCTTATGGGATCGGAGTGGTAATAAAAAATTGAGCAAAAAAGTTAGTGAAATATGTAGGTCTAGTTTGATAGAGATTAAAATTCAATTAAAATTGAAAATATGATCGTTATTGGGTCACATTTGTCTAATAAAAATCAATAATAACGACTAATTTTTCAATTTTAATCCTTACCAAACGAGCCCGTAATTTATAAGGAGCAATAATTGATGATTTTGAATTTTTAAGTATAATTAAAAGGGCGAAAATTGATGTTTAACGCGCGTGAGAAGAAGAGCGTGGAAAGTGAAAAATGTCATGTCAAGGTAAAAGGATGCTACACCCCGCAATTCGTGCGCTACTCTTTGTTTATGAGAAACGATGCACCGACTAACCGCTACGCACGTGGGCACGTGACTCCGCATGTCAGGTTAGTTTACATTTTATTAGGGGAATTTTAGGGTAATTTAGGGCTAGGCCAAAATTCAAGTTAAGAGTCCCTAAACTATTTGAATATATAAATTGGAGTCCTCATGAGAAGATATTTTGTCATTTTAGAAGTTGAAATTGCACGCGACCTTAAGTTGAAGAGTCGCGATTTTTGGTAAATTGGAGTCCTCCATGAGAAGATATTTTGTCAATGTAGACGTTAAAATTGCATACAATCTTAAGTTGAAAGGTCACAATTTTTCCTTTTTTGTCCTACATTTTAAATACAATGACTGCCTCGAACCTTTTTCGTTGTCGTACTTACATATTCAACATTTTCTTGCAATCTTATCCCTCACATTTCATTAATTAGTATATCTTACATTCTTGATCAAGGTTTTTGTCCAAAAAAATCCTTTAAGATGGTTAAAAAAACTTATTTGTAAACATAAAAAATCAGATATAAAATTTGACAAAATATTACCACACGTTTCAAACAAATATACTATTGGGACAAAATCTATCATTCGTCCCACAACACGTGAGAATTAATTAAAGGTTAGTAATAAAAATGTGACCAAAAATTTGAGGATCCACAGTAGTTAGAAGAAGAATTTCTGTAACGATCGTACTACATGTACATCATCTTTTATATCATTATTTACATTGTGCCACGTGACAGCACACCATTGAACAGTTAAAAAAAACACTTTTTTTGCCCTCAATTTCTTGAAATGTCAAAAATTTGACTTAACATTATTCTTTTTGCAATTGGATACATGGAGTTTGAGTAATAGACATCTTTGTCTTTATATGACAAGATTGTAACATTTCTGTTAGATTTGTAGTTGCATTATCATATAATTTATGGCCGCACATTCTTTAGTATGGCAACTTATCACGTCTCCTTGTAAGTTACTATAGCGAGTGACTTAAGCCAAGTTGAATATTGTATATGTTATTAGTTTGCTTTCGTATGTAAATATTTTTAAAGTATTTTATTAAACTTCAAGTGTGTTAATAATTTAAGATTTTCAATACAGTTGAATAAAATATTTAAACGCTGACGTAAGTTGTCACATATTTCAACATATCAATATTATTTATCGAAATTGCCTCTTTTCCCATTTGAGTCAAGAACTTGACGATCCTCATATAGTGTCTTAACCTCGAAGCAAGCTTGCTCGAACAAAAAAAAAAAAAGTGCTCATATCTCAAGTTTCTCTCGTATGTACTTTTCAATCATGCTACACAAATAGGATAAGTGACATGGTTTAAAAAATGGGGGACACGCGACAACATTTCATTGAACAGTTAGAAAAAATTCAAACAAACGCTACCAACGCAGCAGTATCTATCAAAACCCCTGTCACCTACCCTGTGCAACAGTGCAAGTAGCATTATTGTACTGCTTTTATTCTCCCTCCCCTAAAGTCATGTCTTGACTTTGGTGTCTAATAAATTATCACGATATTATATATGAAAATTTGCACTTCTTATCCTTATTCTCCACAAACTATTATTAATTTACCCTCTGTAAATTTTTTTTTAACATCTGACATTCTCAATTTCTCACTTAATCGTAAGTCATGTATATATCGATATATTTCATCTAATTTAACTGTTAAGATAGCATTAAAAAGATAACTTCATCACCCTTCACTTTAAATAAACGAAAGAAAAATAAAAATTAATCAAGCAGATAACAAAGGGACTCCAGAAAAGGAATACTGACCAAAGAGCCCAAAACTCATTCATTTTCTTCCTTCAATCCCCGCTCGCAACCAAGCAGTCATCGCCATTACTACCAGTACCACCACCATATAATTAAATCTTGAATTCCTTTCTAAACTTTGATGAAAAAATCGTTTTCGAGAATTTTTTTTTTTTTTTACTTTTTGGCAATGTTAACAAATTTCGTAACCAATTGTAAAAAAAAAAAAAAATCATTTTAATAGACAATTTTCATATAAAATAAAGCCGAACGTGAACAAAAGATCCAAACTTTTAAAAAAATTTTGGGTGAAAAATTATACCAATCAAACACACTTGATTACAATTTTCAGGAAAACAATTTCTAGGAAAAATTTTTCCCTGTAAAATATTTTCTTTTCACCCGTTTTCCACCCTTGCAATCAAACGGACTCTAGTGCATAAATGATCGAGGTATTGGTCAAAACACATAAATAAACCTAAAATTCACATATTCAAACCAATTAGGGTGTAAGCACGAATGGAAAATTAACCAATTTACGTACTAAACAAGTAAAAAGAATGATTGAATTCATAATTCAATCATTTTGCATTTTAACTGCGCATTAGGACACAACTTCAGCTAAGTAACTCATGCAAACCAATACACGTTCATAACAAATTACTCGACGAGTATCGTTAAAGTATAAAACTCAATTAATTATTTTAACTTGGACTTAATCATGACTTTCATCATAATGATAAGTGTGTTCACTGAAAAATGATTAAGAAATCCCTAAAATCCTCTATAAAAGGGACATTAACACGAGAAGAAAATTGTTGAAAATCAAGAGTTGAAAAGTTAAAAGGAAAAAAATTCTTAGAAATTCAATCTCCACTCTAAAAATTCCACATTGGATAATGGCAAAATTAGGGTCAATACCGACTCGAGCCTCACGCCCAAACCATTATATCATGTGCCATGTTTGCCTCGAGAGAGTATGGACTCATCTTAATTAGTACCATAATTCAATTTAAATCTTTTATAAGACAGACGTTTAGATTTGAATATTGAGGAACGCGATAGAAAGTCGCAAAGGATAGGAGGGCAAATGTCATTCCAAAGTGGATAAAATGTAAGAGAAAAAATTTGGGTACAAGGACTGGATCATTACAACACCCTCAAAAATCTTAATATTTTCGAATTAAAGCGCATTTTCTGGTTGAAAATCCACCAAAAACTTAGGTGCCGTTCTCTTTGTGTTTCAGTTTTCTGTTTTGAGTTTTCAATTCGTTTTGAGTTTTGTGTTTTGAATGTCTATTTTGAAATTGTTGAAAATGTGTTCTTTTTGATATTTTGAAAAATCATTTCCAAAAACTAAAAATGGAAAACACGTTCTTTTTCCTCCAAATCATTCGCGTCTTTCTTCCACCCTATCTCTTCCCCTCTGTCGCGTCTCTCTCTTCTTCCCCCCCCATCCGTTGCGTCTCTCTCCCTTCTTCACGTCCTCACCGTCGCGTTTCTCTCTCTTCTTCCCTTTCCCTCTCTGTGAACGGTGGTTGGGTGCGATATTGGCTGCGATTTTGGGTGTAGATGGATGCGATTTTGGCTGCTGCGGTGGTTGGGAGCGATTCCTTTTCTTCCTTTTCTTTTTTATTTTGCTTCTGGTTCTCTCTGTGAACGATGATTGGGTGCGAATTTGGCTGTGGTGGTGGTTCAATTTTGGCTGCGACGTTGGTTGGGTGCGACTCAGTTTCTCCATTTTCTTTTTTATTTTGCTTCTGGTTCTCTTTGTGAACTGTGGTGGTGGTGGTGCGAATTTGGTTGTGGTGGTGGTGTGATTTTTGGCTGCGGCAGTGGTGGTACGATTTTTGGCTGATGGAGAGATGTTTGGTTGTGGCAGTGGTGGTCATCGGCGATGGAGGAGAGAAACCGGTGAGATGAGATAAGAGGCAAATTGTGGAAGGGAGAATGAATTGTGGTGGTGGTGGTGGTGCGAATTTGGTTGTGGTGGTGGTGCAATTTTTGGCTGCGGCGGTGGTGGTGCAATTTTTGGCTGTGGCAGTGGTGGTCATCGGCGATGGAGGATAGAAACCGGCGAGATGAGATAAGAGGCAGATTGTGGAAGGGAGAATGAATAGTAATTCCATTTCCCGTGTTTTCCATTTTGCCTTGATTTTGCTAGAAAACAGCCAAAACGGCTGAAAAGTCATTTTGCGTTTTCAATGTAAAAAAAAATTTCATTTTCGAAAACGCGTTTTCGGAAATAGCAAAGAGAACACGTTTTCCCCGTTTTGGAAAATCGAAAACAGAAAATGGCCCGAAAACGGCAAAGAGAACGGCACCTTATTATTTCTTCCAAACAAAAAGTTCATCGGCAGACACGCAAAATACTCCAAAAAGAGGCAAAATCCTGCCAAAATTCAGAAAAAAAATTGTAAGCCTCCACGTAAGAGAAGTAGCTAAAAAAAACATTGTAAGAAACAACTAAAAATATACTGTTTAATCAAAACCAAACAAATTGTACAAGCATGTTTGACGAAAAAAATAGCTTTCTTAACTATAAGGCAAATAAGTTGTGGGACTTATAGTTGTGTGAATTTTAGTCTACATAATTTGCGTTTTTCCCAACTTATAAGATTTTTTTTTTTTTTTTTTTTTGTTTTTCCTTTTAACCAAGCATGCCTTTATTTGGATATTAAAATAAGTGCTGAAAAAAGTAAATTATGTCAAATTTTTTTTTTTTTTTTCCTAAACGTCTAGGAATAACCAACATTGATTAAATATCGAAATTAGACCAATGTCAAAAGGTTTGAGCTACTATTTATAATGTCAATAGAACATCAAGTATCAAAGTCACACGCAAATGAGATTATTCAATTCTAGCTAAAACACTATCTCAACCATCATCATCATCATCATCATGGTCAATTGAACCACAACCACCACCAACGGCCACCACCAGCCGTACTTCCTCTTCTGTCAACAGCCCTCCACTATCCCCTATTTCCATTAATGTGATTGCACGAACACCTCTCGTTAGAATAAATGAAACACCAAGGATTCAGCTGCAACACCAGAGGATTCAGCAAGGCATCAAGCATCAACGGTTGAGCAGCAAGTGTCCTGCTCAGCTCAGCTCAATTCAACTTAGCGCCAATGTTAGTTAGGAAGTAGTTATGTACAGTTGTCAAGTTAGTTACTCTATTAAAAGCTGCCATTGTAATGTGAATTCGATCAATTGAATGAAAAAGCTATTTTCATTTTCAATTCTTCTTTTCTTCAATATGATATCAGAGCATTAATTGCTGCACACCACCACTGATTTTGATTATCACCATTTTTAGTTAGATTCAACTGATCAATTCCTTGGTGAAGATTTGCTGATGAGTTTGGCGATGGATAATGAGGCATTAGTTAATCCTGGATCTAATCCATATTTTCTGCATCACTCAGATAATCCTGGATTGATCCTTGTTTTACAACCATTAACTGGGGATAATTATGCTTCCTGAAGTAGATCAATGACGATTGTCTTGTCTGTAAAGAATAAGCAAGGGTTTATCGATGGAACTATTCCACGTCCTAAAGATAATCACGAGCTTCTCAACACTTGAGGATTCAACAAGGCATCAAGCATCAACGGTTCAGCAGCAAGTGTCCAGCTCTACTCAAGTCAATTTAGCACCAATGTTAATTAGGAAGTAATTATGTACAGTTGTCAAGTTAGTTAGCTAGCTGGTTGTTGTAATTAGTTATTTACTCTATTAAAAGCTACCATTGTAATATGAATTCGATCAATTGAATGAAAAAAGCTATTTTCATTTTCAATTCTTCTTTTCTTCAATACCTCTCAAACTGAAATCTACAAATTATTCATCCAGAAAACTACAAATTTATACACTCCTTATTAATGGCAACCATTTGTGTCCTTTTCCAACCACCATCATAATGTATTAAACATCAAATTTGAATTTTTTTCCTCTCAAAAAATTTATATTTTTAAGCTCAAAAGAGCAATTTAATTCAATTAAAACTCATTTGAGTAAAGAATTTTAGGATCGTCTATTCAAATGAATCACCATTTTCCAGAACATATGTTAATGAATAAATTTACATTGGTTAAATATTAAAATAGCGCAACATATGAGGGTTTGATTGTTCTCTTGACAATGCTGATCTCTTAAGATAAAAAATACAGTCTTATATTAAAATTACTTTGGATAACTCTACTTGTACATAATTTGGACTACATAATGGTGTCCATACACTTACATGGATGGGGTCTACTTGAATATTTTATTCGAGCGGATCCCACCCTATGTGAGTGTATGGACACCATTATGTACACCAAATTATGTACACCAAGCATCACTCAATTACTTTTGAAGTCCAATTTTAGAGATTAGCCAAACATGCTGTAGAAAATACAAACATTGACGCGACATTCTTTGAACCTAAAACATACAGACGCAACGGACACACCCTCTCCCCTCCCCCTTCTCACACACTCGCAGGGAGTACTTTCCTTTCCTTTATTAAGTCCCCATTTATCAGGTTCGGTAATCTGACAAGTGAAGAAGGTAAAAAGTAAAGAGAAAGAAAAAGTGGTAACGAAGTGATGAAAAGAGAGAGAGGAGAAAAAAGAGTCTCCTCGCTCCTACTCTCCTCTGTGGTTGATAATTTACTAGTATTCTTCACTATGCTTTACTAAGCCAAATACCCAACAAAAATACTTCAAATAAATCCTTTAATTTTCCAAGAAAATTACATAGAGAAGCCATGGTGGGCTCAGGAGCAACAGACAGAAGCAAAGAAGCTGTTGGGATGATGGCCCTTCATGAGGCCCTCGGAACCGTCTGTTTAAATTCAGACTGGAATTACTCTGTCTTCTGGACCATTCGACCTCGCCCGTCTCTCTCCCTCTCTGTTCTATTTTAGTCTGTTTTTATGATCTATACACTTCCATTTTCTTTATTTTTATGCTAATTCTTTGTCGGGCATTTTGCATTTCTTGCAGGAGAGTTAGAGGTGGTAATGTCTGCAAAGCTGGAGATGACAACGGTAGCTTGTAAGTATTAATGAGCTCAACTAATCTTGCTAAAACAGGGGAGCCGAAAATATAGATTTTTTATTTTGTTTCTATGAGTAATTTACTATATTCCCTTGTTTGTCTGTTGCATTTTGTGCAGGATGTTGATGTGGGAAGATGGGTTTTGCAGAGGCAGAGTTACACAGTGTTTGGATGAGATGGAAGGAGAGGATCCTGTCAGAAAAGCCTTCAGCAAAATGTCTATTCAGTTGTATAATTATGGAGAAGGGTGGGTACTCGGTAGGTCCTTTTGTTTTGTAGATTGATTCAATTGGATTTTATTTCTGTACTACCCCACCTCCACCCACCCATTCTACAAACTGATTGAATTTAGGAAAAGTAAAGTGAAGTATGGATTTATAGCTTATAAGTCGATTGAGTGAAAAAAAAAAAAAAATGGGTGCAGATTGATGGGGAAAGTTGCTTCTGATAAGTGTCATAAATGGGCTTTCAAAGAGCCAACTGAACGTGAACCAAATATCTCCAACTACTGGCAGAGTTCATTTGATGCAGTATGTATTCTATCCTTCTTTTCCATAATTGCTCATTTGATTATGCAGCAAAATAATTGATTTTGGACCTAATTCTGCAAGTACCAGTTAGAACAGGAGACAGTATTATGATTGTTGAGGAAATTGGAGTTTCATTGTCCCAATTATTGGTCTGATACAACTAATTGTTAATGAATGGTTCATTAATTCATTAATTGCAGCTTCCTACTGAGTGGACTGAGCAGTTTGAGTCTGGCATTCAGGTCAGAATCTATGGTTCAGAACTGTTATACTCACTGTCCCGTGCTTGTACTCTGTATTAGACAGTACTAGACACTGTTAAGGAGGAAAAATAAACAAATTTTTTATTCATTATACAGTTTAGCACCGTCTAGTATGGAAAATTCTTCTTGTACAAAATGTTTGACAAAAAAGCCATATGGCTTCCCTCTATTGGTAGGGTGCCTGCGGTAATGAGTTTTGTTTATGTAGCATAATCCATCTAGTATACGGATATTTTCCTTTTCTTCTCTTGCTTAGCCTGTGTGCTCTTTGACATGATTTCGCCAGACTATAGCTGTTATTCAAGCTGGGCATGGCCTACTGCAACTTGGTTCCTGCAAGATTGTGAGTTTTATTTATGAATTTTTCTTCTCCAACTTTTTCAATTTTGGATAGTCATATTCTTGAGAAGACCTATAAAGCATACAATGGTAACATGATGATCTCATTGACAGAATGTACTTTTGTCCTTTTCAGATACCTGAAGACCTCCATTTTGTTCTGAGAATGAGACATACCTTTGAATCCTTAGGCTATCAATCTGGATTATACCTATCCCAGTTATTTTCTTCATCTCGCAGCTCCTCGTCTTCATCCATGGTTCCCCTAAAGCAACCGGTTATGCCGATTCGTCATCCTTTTTCTGTATTTAACTCGGGGACAAGGCCAATCCCTCCAGCAGTTTCAATGCTTACATCTCCAAATTTTCAAAACACAGCTGGGGTCGGAATTCCACCTCCAAATCATTTGTCCGATGTGGCGGGAGATGGCGAAAACGATATCAAATGGCCAAATGGATTCACTTTCTTCAATGCCTTCGGTGGACAAACAGATGAAGCAAAACTTTTGTTCAATCCTGAGGTCTTTGTAAACGAGCACGACCATCAGAATCCGAACTTGGATTCCTCGAATTTGCATAACAGTGGTAATGCAAATCTCAACGAGTTGTTGAGCTTGGATAATCATCCCAAAATGGATAACAACTTCGAGGGGATCTTTACATTACCTGCGAGAATTACTACTCCATCTTCGTCGACTTCACTTGATCACCACACACAAAATCCCGGGGAGTTTAGGAATGAAGCAGGGATGTACTCTGATGTTATGGAAACTTTCTTGGAGTGAGTTTAGAAGGCTTGCTTGGAAGGATGAAGGTCGAGAAAATGTAATTAGGAAAAATCATTAACTCTTTGTGACTCTTGCGTTTGTTTAATTTAGTGCTTTCCATAATTACATGTTTCTGTTATCTTTGAAGACTTCTCAGAATTCATTGTTTTACTCTGGTCCATCGCCAAATAAGTTAGGAGAAAAAAAAATAAAAAAGTTTTACATCAAAGTTGAACCTTCTTTGAAGAAGAATCGAAAAAGTTAGTAGTCAGCTAATTAGGAGGGTGGTTAATCTAACAACTATGAAGAAACTGGACAAAGTGGAGGCATGTGAGATGTTAGTTCGTTGTCTTGTTCAGTAGATTTTAACTTCAATACACTGAACATCTCTTAGTTGAGCGAATTGCATCTTGGCACTTTTTCCGACGAGAAATCGTGCAGAGCGAGTGGTCAATCAATCTTCCATGTTCGTAAATGTGATTGGAATCATTTGACATAAACTTTTGGTAGTAATTTCGAGTTTTCTATTTGCTTTTGAATGTTTGAACTGTAATCCATAACGAAAAAGTTTAACACACTAATTTTGATGATTCAATCTTATCTTGATCATGTCCAATTACCGTGTTCGATAAGAGGTTCATTTGTACACGATAACTGCATTGTACCGGGTACAGTATAGTGGTAAAAGTTGCCTGCACCTTTTGAAGTCCAAGAGCTAGTCTTTTCTTCATATTCAAAAGGGTGGCAGAAAAGGCGAGTTTAGCCAACCCTAAAAACAGGCATTAAGATTTACTTTTTGATTGTTTAATGCTGATTCCTCTTTCACTTGATTATGTCTAGGAGTATACAAAGGAAAAGATTGACTCTAACTTCCTATAATCCAATGATGATACGTTTAAGTGGAGCCTCTACTTTTGCCCAGTATTGCAGCTATTTGAGGGGTGAAAATACAGACAACAAAATGTCTCTATTGGTTGATTCCACCAATCTTGTTAATCAAATTTGGTTCAAACTGAGTTTTTGCACCATCTGCTTAGCATGACAAGTGGCTATTCCAATCTATCATTTTGACAAAGAAATCTATGTGTTTGTTCTAGTTTTGTTGAATAATTGCGCCGATTGTTGATTTGAGGTTCTGGTTTGACTGACAACACTAATCTTGAAATTCAATAACTTTTTTGAGTTTTAAATAATTGAATTGCTATTTGAGCTTTTTGGGCTCCACTTACACATCAAGTCTATTGCTCTATCAATTTAGTAGATCAACCTTATTAAGAGGTGGATTTTATCAATTTTAAAAGGTCAATTCTATCGAGAGGAATAACTCGTCTCTTATTTGATGATGATCATTTTCGTATTTAAGTTGTGCGGAATTTTACCCTTAAAACCGATCTTACCACAATAACATGTTTGATACGTGTACTTCATAAGGTTTGGGACGTGGTATGAAGAAACTTAGCTAGTCATAATCGGTTACAAAATTTAAATGTGTTTTTTTAACATGATGCATCAAATCATTGGTGGATAACAAATTTTCAACTATTGTGACTTAAAATAAATTTATCAATCAATAAATTGATATGTCATGTCGTTGGTGCTTAGCATAAGATGAGTAGCGACGCCACATTATTTCTATTTATCAACGGGACATCATTATCACATGCAAGATTTAGTTAAACCATCCATGTTCTATGAGTTCTTCCTTTTTATCTGATGCAAGAGCGTCCCAAATAGTACTCAGAAATTAGTACTGAAATTACAACTGGGCATAAAATCTTTTACAGCATGAATGAAGATCAAGGAAAACAAATTTGGTCTCAATTATTTAGAAGCACTTAATTTTGTTATCATTATACAAGAAAAAACTAAGGTAAAACACACTTATCTACATTGATTTGGATCTTTCAGTAATTCGAACCACACACAGAGGGGCAAAAAATGATTTATATAATCGACTCCACATTTATTTTGTCGTTATCGTGATCAAATCATGATTGCAATCCATCGAATATCGAATGATTGAAAATGCCAACTAAATATTGATAAACAATCCAATAAAGATCATTTATGATGTGTCTATGGCATGGCATTTTTTACATGCTGAAACAAATGATCTCAAAACTTTCTTGCCAATCCATGATTTTCCATGATCACTATCCTTTTCCATTTTCCTTGATTTCAACTCTTTGCATTCAACTTTTACTGATCTTGATCTTGAATCCTGATGCATCAAGACAGGCGCGGGCACGATAAATTGCCATCTTTGAGAAGAACTATATTTGTATTGTGGATTTAAAACAGGTTTTTTTCCTCCAGTACTCAAGATTTTCCTTTCAGATGTCTCACTAGTACTTGTTCTACCACTGCTGCAGTTGCTGCTCCTGCTATTCGTGCTATTACTGCGTGACGACATAAGAGAATCCTTGCTGCTAATGCTGCTCGTTCTGCTCGTCGAACGCGAATAGGAATAATTATTCGCGGGATGGTTAAGTGGAAAAACATGAGGTAAAAGCTTGCCATTGAAGAACAAATGATCAGCTGGAGAGTTTGGAGAGCCTGGTTTTGTAACACACCCAAACTCAAATTCATCGGGATCTGAATCTCGGACTGCGATTATTGGGAACGAAAACTTATCGCCCGAGCTGTTTTTTCGCCTTTGATTTTCCATGATCTTTGTGAATATCTAGCATTAGGGGTCTGATTTATATGAAGCTAAAGCATAATGGGTGACTTGATTTTCATAAAAAAGGGATCATGGAGAAATGAAAATGGACCCCTTGTTGGGCATTTTGATTAAGCTTTGGTGGTCTACATCATGTTTAGTATAGTTTAAATTTGCCAACTCCATTGTTGGATTGAATATTGCAGTGTACATTATGATTCATGGAGCGTGGGCTTATGTTGACCATGTGTGTAAATCATAGATTACACATGTGTTCGATATTGATAATCAATTCGCTGTACAAAGCGTATCACAAAATAAGTATTGGGTATTCTATCTTACTCCTCGATGGGAGTTCTTTTTACCCTATCCTCACAGTACTACTTTCGATTACTCAGAGATATTTAGCCTTGCAAGGTGATCCTTGCTGATTCACACCGTATTCATGTATTCCATGATACTTGGATCAGAGCGTAAATTAATAATTTTTTACTATTGAATTTTCGCCATTCAAGATGCAGCGTTACAATGAACAAGATTTTAAATTTTTTCCTTCTATTATACTTCGGGTACAATCTAATCCATCCATACATCTTATCGTAAGAAAATCTCAAAGTAATGATGGGTTCAACGTTGCTGTCCTTGTCTATGGAAGCAAAGTCAAGAGCTTAGGACATTTTTAGGTGAATGAGACTTATTTAATTTGATCACAACTTTTTCTTGAGCCCCAAACATGGCGACAACTAAGGTGTTTGATAATTCAGTGTCTCCCATTAGGCCATCTATGTAGGACCTTTGGAGCCTTCTTTATCTCGTATTGCATTTGGGACTGCTTTCATACTCTTTTCTGGCACTTGGATTCTCTATTAATTGATCTTGTTTGGTCTAAAATGGTCATTATAGTTTTTATTTTTTGTTCCTCTTTTAATTGTATTTAAGATTTTACAACTTATTTGTTCCATATGATTTTCAATAAGCAAAAAATAGTAAATACAAAAGTACAACGTTGTATTTATTCCTCATTTTAAATTACAAAACAAAATATTTGTATGAATCATCACCCGGGGGCGAAGATGTATTGTTTAAATAGAAAGTTTGAGAATAAAAATTCGACGTAAAAAAGTTAAAGAACATAGTGTGGTTTATCACTCTTGTGTGGTTTGCGAGCTATTACACATGGAGCGATGTTTACCTAATGCGCATTCATAAATAGCGCCTGCAGGTTCCTACGTAATCTCACACCACATTATTTTATAACTACACCACATTTTAATCGCATAAATGTTCATAATATTTATTCATTATAATATTTATGTCCTCAATTGTTTCAACGCATTGTTATAGTCAACGTTCCATTGATTAACACATAGTCTCACTAATACGATTTTTGCCCAATGGTTCCGCTAAATACAATAAAGATTTGATATCTTATTTTAAAAAAACAATAAATACAAAATTGCAGCTAAACATTGGTCACTTATTTTAAAGCACAATAACAAAAAATTTGAACCAAAACCATAATTAAAGACAAAATTTGTTAATTACTGAAATGTTAAGGATACAAATGTGATTTCAAGATATAAATTTAATAATAAATAAAAATTAGAGACCTTTATAATGTGGTGCATTGATAAAAACTATAGTGTTCATATTTTAATTGTCCCGAAGGTTTTCAATATTTGTTCATTGTAACACTCGTACTTTCATTGGTTCCATTCTTATTTTTAACCTTCTATTAATTAACCCATCTTATTATTGATGAAGATTTTATGTTCAAATATTATTGCTTTTACCATTTCTTAAAGTTGAAAGGTCGTGTTAAGTTGTCATGCAAGAATATGTCTTTGACCAAATCTTTAATTCGTTCTTTAGTATACGTTTCTTTGAAACGTCATACGTATAATCATATCGATCAATACTAAGATCTTCTAAATGTCGAAAAGAATTTATGTATTCATAAAAATGAGTAATGAATAAGTGAATAATATGCTCGTGTTTGGTGCACATTTTTCCTCAAGAATAGATTTTTTTTATGTGATGAGGAATATGTGGTTGAAAAAAAAAAGAAAAAAATTATTAATGTGATGGAAAATATTATTTTATTAAAAAATATATGGTTGAAAATGAGTATAAGAATGAGAATGAAAAAATAATGTGGTTCAAACATGGGCTAAATTATGAATTCACTTAATCTAAATGAAGTCCAATTTGAATTTCATTATTTAAAATTTATTTTTCTCCTTTTTTAATAACGTAATTTCGAAAAATTTGACAATTTATAAATTGGTATTAGAGTGTGTTTGAGTCACATTATTTTGGAAGAACGTATTTCGAAATAGTATATTAATGGAAAATGTGTGTTTGAAAAATAAGTAAAAATTATTGATGTGATTGAAAATATTATTTTATTGAAGAACACGTGAGTAAAAATGAGTAAAATAATGAGAATGAAAAATTGAATGACTAACAAACAAAGGCTAAAGTTCCAAAAAACAGAAGAATAAGGGTGGTGGCGACACGTTAGACGCGAAACTGGGACGTGTCCACTCTAGAGGAGACGTCATTTCTTTCGATTCACATTGCATTTCTATCCCCATCTCTCTCTATCCATTTCTCCTTCTCATCGCAACATTTTGGTTTGATTCTCAATCTCACTGGCACCATTTCATTGGGCATTCTTCAATCTCACATTTTAGTATATAAATTGTATTCACATTTAGAAATATGACTGGCAAGGAAATCCTCTACAAGATGAAGGTACCTATAAGAGATTCTTCCCATACGCGTGCATTTAATTACGTGTTTAGTGAATAATAATGCTGTGTAACACAATGATTTAAGGCATTGCTTAAATTATTTCTGGATCTGTAATTCTGAATCAGCCACCACTATCATAGATTAATTATTTACAGAGTGAAAGTCGTTCAGTTGATCTGTATTTTGTATTGATTAATGAGATATACTAGTGATAAGAAGGATCAATCAAATTATTGTTGTTATTTGTTTTCCCTACATTGTCCTGCAGATATTGCTAGTAACACCTGACACTGACAGACACTAACAATACCACATACCGAGCAATATCTTTTTTTCTATGCATTCAAGACTGACTGATATGTATTCTGGAGTCTTCTTGAGGGATAGGGATGAGGAACCAGGGGGAGATGTCAATGAAGTTTCACCAAAGATACTCTCTTGATTGTAGTGTATTTTCTAGTCGTGATTATTAATATGAACTTGTGGATTTTTCTTCTTGTTTTGAGGGGCACTTTTTACTTATGTTAGGAAATTTTAATATAAACGCGACCAATATTTTTCAACAATGTAGAGATCGAATTACTCTAAAATTCTCTCCGAAGTTCTACTGCTCTTTCTTTCTCTCCCTTCTCTCTATCCTTTTCTTATTCCCCTTCTGCATCAAGTGGATCAAAGTGATATCTACTGTTCTGTGATTATGATGGAGTGTGTCCCCAATATAAAACAAAGCTACAGGCTTGATGTCCTCAATCACTAGGCGTTTTGATAAAATTCATTTGGTTAAATGGGCTATCCTCTTAACTTTAGGCTACTTGCTTGAGCTTTTGATTTGCCATTTACAAGGAATTCTTGCCTTGGAAGGCAAGCCTGTCAAGAAATACAAATTGTATTATTATTGTCTTGTTAATATTACAATGTAGAAGACCCTATTTATAGGGTTACAAATAACTGTAAAAGAAAATAAACATAAAAGGAAATATTATGCAATCTACTACTAAGGAAAATAATCCTACACTAAAAGGAAATATTATAATCACAATTTTTGACGATATCTGGAATCTTATTCAATATCCTTGATATTCCCCCTCAAATTGATGCTGATAAAATCATCAATTTGCAATCATGAATTGACGACGATGACAATACTTGTTCCCACGAAGAAGAAATTCAAATTAAAGCAATCAACGACGAAAAGTACTGACGACGAGAGACTAAGAACAACAAAGAACTACGCCAAAACCACTTCAAGAACACTCCAAAGAAACGACGAGAACCAACGAGAAACCACGAAAAACTACGAGAAACCACCTAAGAAGAGTCACACGTTGATAAAAATTCAGTCAACCATGGACGACCGAAGAAACCCACACTTGAAAGGCTGAGTTGTGACCCAAGAGAATCGAAAATTCAACCACTCCAAAGATACTCTAGAGAGTTCACTCACTAGTAAGAATTTCCAAAGGAAATTGACGAAGTGTTCCGATATACACAACGAGCTCTATCTGTCGGGAAAACTTAGTTGAACATATAATTCATGTTCCAACAAAAGCTCTAACGTCAAAACACCGGTCAAATCTCCAGATGCTGCAGGTGGAAGAAATCCCACAAAACAACCGAATAAACACAACCAACTCACAAAAGAAGCTAGATTGCAACCCAAACAAATTAACACTCAAAAGCAGCCCACTCCAAAACCAAATCTGTAATACAAAGCTTACATTTTTTTCTCAACCCATTACACAGGTATTATCCAATTAATTTCTCAAGGCCCAAGTAATCTCAACACAAATGAAACCAACCCAATGACCCAACGAACTCAAGCCAACCACCAAAATCAAAACCTATAGCCCATTAATTATCCCAAAACCCATATACCATAAAACCATCCGTCTTCATCCTTGCATCTCCTCACTCGCTTGCCGAAAATCACACAGCAGCACCACACAAATTGGAGCAACAAAACAACTACCCAAAAACGGTCAAGAGAAGCTACACACGAAAGGCGGCAAGAGTAGACCAAAATAGGGACAAAAACGAGCACGAAGCAACAGCTGGGAAAGCTCAATCCGATGGTCAGGTCGCCGGTACAAAATCGACAGAGGATGGAGCAGAGACGGCAGCCCACAGAAGGTAACAATCCAACAATTTTTGAAGCCTGAAGAAGAAACCCAATTGGCAGAAATCACACCAGTTTCGAACTGAAATCAACCCACCGAATGTGTACTTTGCAAGCCCAAGCTGATTAAGAAGAAATCTTAATATGATGCCAACTGATGAATCTGTTGACCAAAACTCTGTCGACCCAGAATCCTAGAGTGATGCCAACCCATAAAATTTGCAAACCCTGAGCACTGAAAGGAATCCAAGCAACGAACTTTGAACAGACGGAAGGCAGATGTAAATTTGAAACGAAATCAAGAATTCAGATCCAAAAAGAAAATAGAAAATAGAAAACAAAATTGCTAGCTAGACGGGAATGAAATTCAAGATTACGTGTTTAGGATCGTAATGGCTCGATACCATGTCAAAAAATACAAATTGTATTATTATTGTCTTGTTAATATTACAATGTAGAAGACCCTATTTATGGGGTTACAAATAACTGTAAAAGGAAATAAACATAAAATGAAATATTATGCAATCTATTACTAAGGAAAGTAATCATACACTAAAAGGAAATATTATAGTCGCAATCTTTGACGATATCTGGAATCTTATTCAATATCCTTGACAAAGCCAGGATGCTTGCGATTAATTGGGTGAACGACAGACACAAGAAGGCCTGCTGTTTGCCTGGGATGAAGTCATTGTAGCAGCAAGGGCATCAAGTACTGATATCTTCTAAGATGATCTTAATCAGCTAAACCTTGCACAACACAAATTTAGAGTTTGTCTCGGAGTGGTGTTATGATGCTAGCTCGTGTTCTCTCAGTATCATTCACAGAAGAATGCATAAAAAGAGGGGGAGATTCAGTCCATTGACAATGTAAAATATAATGTTATGTGGACTTTAGCCCTGAAGCTTTTGTTATAAATTGTAGAATTGCCATTTTTCAATTGTTGGGTTTACAATTTTAATTTAGACACTGCTTTGCACTGGGAAGACTAATACTGGATAGTATTTTTAGAGTGTTTGGCTCCTTTTCTGTTAATTTCTTTGCTATGGTTGATCATGCACAGCCTTCCTTTATTATGACAACTTAAACACCTCATTTTCAATGAGATACGGTTGCACTATATGTTTCTGGCCTGCACTGAAATTTTGGGCCTAACCCAAATATTTCATTTTTTTTAAGGGATAATTACATAAAACCAGGCGTTATGTTTTACATTTTTTAAAATCAGGTTTTAAGGTTATTTAATCAAAAATCAGGTTTTGATTTTGCAATTAATATTAATAATAATATTTTAAATTAAATTAATCTATATATCCACCCAACCATCTATTTTTCTACCCCCTAAACCCTAAATCAAATCTCACTATTTCTCTCCACTCT
The DNA here is from genome assembly GCA_019097785.1 of Fraxinus excelsior. Lineage (NCBI taxonomy): Eukaryota > Viridiplantae > Streptophyta > Magnoliopsida > Lamiales > Oleaceae > Fraxinus > Fraxinus excelsior. Next base: position 42,304,736 of record CM032625.1, on the reverse strand, counting down.
CTCTCCATTCTCTCCGCCCGTCCGTCCGCCGCCTCCCTCATCCGGCTCTCACTCCCCTCCCTAGCAGCAGCCCACTCACTCCTCCTGCTCTGCCCTCCCTTGCAGCAGCGTCTTTCCTCCGGCTCTCCCCTTCCTTGCAGCAGCGTCTTTCCTTCGGCTCTCCCCTCTGTTCAGTAGCCCCTCCTCTGCAGTAACGTCCCTTCATTCGGCAGCCCCTCATTCGCAGCAGCGTTGCAGAGGCGCTGCTGCGGATTCGCGGCAGCGCCTCTGCGACGACGCTGTATCAGCGTCGCGTGCTGTACAAACCACCTCTCATCCCTGCTCCAACTGCAGATCCAAGTCGCCAGTGGATTCGATTACATGCTCGGCGCAAACCACCTCCCAGAACTTCGCTCCGGTCTAATAGCCACATTGGTTGCCCTGAATGTGTAGGAGTTCACGCATTTTGAATGTTGATTTTAGTGTAGGTTGTCTGCTGTGTGTTGATTGAGTGTTGATTTTAGTGGGTGAGTGTTGTCTACTGTTGGGTCCGACGATTTGTGTGGTTTCGGGTTTTTCTTTATTCTCCGATCTGTGGTGACGGTCGTGTAGTGGGGATGGTGATCCGTATGGTAGTTGTTGGTTTTTGTTATTGTTGTGGCAGGGTCAACGGCGATGGTGGTTTTTTTTTTGTGTCTGTGACCTAGCTATTGAATTGTGGTGGTTTTATTTTTGGTGTCTGTGACCAAGTTATTGAACCGTTGTGGTTTTTTTTGGGTCTGTGACCTAGCTATTGAACCGTGGCCATTTTTTGGAACTGGTGTTTGGATGTCTGTGACCTACTTTGCAGTTCTCTGTGACCCATTGTTAAACCGTAACCTTAAAATTCGATAATATGTGACCTATAGTTTTGTTTTTCAGTGACCAATAAAGTCAATAAATATGATCTGTGACCAACAAATATATGATCTATGACTAATAAATTTGGAAATATGTAACCTTTGTTATCTATCATTTTTTAACTTGTGACTAAATTAAAAAACTGTGACATATACTAATTTTAACTTGTGACTAAATTAAAAATCTGTGACCCATACTAAATCTGTGACCTATACTGGTCGGAATCTGACCAATCGCTGGAATTAAGTAGCGGAACGATCACCGGAGTGGTCGTCGTTGCCGGAACAGTCACGATCGTCGGAGCAATGGAGGTGGGGCTGGAGGTGGTGGATGTGGGGTGGGTGGGTGGGTTAATTATATTATATTATAGTTAAATATTTAATTTAATATAATTGTAAAATATAATTAATTAATTTTTGAAAAACCTGATTTTTGCAAAATTAAACCTTAGGACCTGATTTGTGATTTTAGGAAAGAAAAAGGGAAAAAATCATAAATCAGGGGTTTGGAGTATACCAATTCAAAAATCAGGTTTTATGTTTGAAAGTGCAAAAATCAGGTTTTAATTAATTAATTAACAATATTTATTAATTAAATACAATAAGAATACAATTAAGTAATTAATAGTCACATATACATAATTATTGGTCACATATCACATTTTTAAAAAAAATTGGTCACATATTATTTCCAAATCACATATAAAAGTTTTTATAAGTCACGGATTAATTCGAGGTCACATATTTTTAAATTAGTCGGTCACGATTGAATAATTAGTCACAGATTTTCAAATATTTGGTCACATACCACCAAATAGTAGGTTACAGATTATATTTTTAGGTCACATGCCACCAAATTGGTCACAGATTTTCAAATATTTGGTCACGTACCACCAAATAGTAGGTTACAAATTATATGGTTAGGTCACATTTGAGTAATTAATCACTGATTCTCAGGTCACATGCCAACAAATAAGTCACATGCCAACAAATAAGTCACATACAATGTAACCAACACTACCACCACCACCAACACTACCGCCACCGCCACTACGGCCACCCTCATCCGCCACATCCACCTGTATCATCATCAACGCACCACTCCTATCCCAACCCAGCAACACATTCACCACTAGAACAACCACCCAGAAACACATCCGCCACACACCCAGAAACACATCCGCCACATTTGGTCACAGATCACCAAACATTTGGTCACAGACTAAATACACAATTACAAATACTTGGTCACAAGTCACAGATAGACCAACACAAACTAACCAATCACAAAACACAAACGAAAACAACCGCGACACCGCCACCACCAACAATAAACCTGCCACCAACAACAACAAATATAAACATCCAACCACCAACAACAACCTAATATAAACATCCGCCGGAAGCCGCCGCCGGAAGCCGCTGCCGGCAGCAGCAAGCCGCTGCGAGCAGCGGCACCCGCTGCCGGCAGCAGAGGCTTGCTGCGAGCAGCGGCACCCGCTGCCGGCAGCAGCAAGCCGCTGCGAGCAGCGGCAGTCGCTGCTCTCAGCAGCGGCAGTCGCTGCTCGCAGCAGCGGCAGCAAGCTGCTGCCGGTGCTCGCAGCAGCGGCCGAAGCTGCTGCGAGCCCGCTGCCGGTTCTGCTGCTGCCGACAGCGGCCGGTGCTGCTTGCAGCGGCAGAAAGGGGAGGGGAGGGGAGGGGAGAGGGCAAAGGGAGGAGAGGAGACGGGGGGGAGAGAGAGAGAGAAGAGGGGTAGGGTAAAAAATTAGGGTTAGGATGTTTATATAGTACCTGATTTTTGAAAAATAAAATTTGACCCCTGAATTTTGAATTGGTATAAATTTTACACCTGATTTTTGTAATTATGCCTAAGAAAAAGCATGATCCATGCATTTTTCCCTTTTTTTAAGCCTATTGGACTTTCCACTTATCCAGCCCAAAGAAAAAAAAAATTGAAACAGAAATTGACCCAACCCAAAACTAACTATACCTGTGTGTGCTGAAATTGAAACCACGAAATTCCCAGATCCACTTTCTCTCAGCTTCTCAATCTCCAACTCTCTGCTTGACGCTCTCGGGCCTGGTCCCTGAATATGGAGTCTATATCCTTGAATTGAAGGTCCCTATATATTTTTATGCAAAATAAATCTGTTCTACCTCTGTTTGAGCACTTATTTTCTGAATATTTGAGCAGAGATTCAATTGTGTGGGTAAATATGTTTGACTTAATGACTCTGAGCAAAGTTGTTAATATGTATGCGCGATTTGAATGTATGGTAATGGTATGGAGGTTGATTTAGTGATTTGGGTACATAGAATTGACCCAATTGAGAATAGATTTTTGCTTGATTTGAAGTGATTCTTTGAAATGACAAGGATACCAATTTTGGATTCTTTGAAATGACATCCATTGTAGAAAATGTTGATGGAGATATATCAAATATAGTAGATTTTGATGTTACACAATTCCCCACTGATCTGTACCAAGGATACCAATTTTGGATTAACTAATATCCGAGATCAAGTTGGAAGAATATATATGGTAAAGGGTCCTTGTCAGCCTAAAGATCATGAGAGCACAATTGCTATCGCAGTGTTTTCTGCAATGAGTATTGTAAATGAAAGATTGCGCAACCTGATGAATGATAGCACAATTATTTATATAGAAAAAGATATATTTTTGAAAACTGATAATGAAGTCATTGTACATCGACATCAAAGTATGAAAACTTGTAAGGAGCAAGTGTAATTTATAAGTTATGTCATTTTTATTATCGTCGTAATATTGTTTATATTTTTATCATCATTAAATCCGTAGCAAAAAACTCAAAAGTTCGGAGTTAATTAAATTATGCCCGCACTGGATAATATTCCTGGATCTGCCCCTGCTATTAATTATGTCTGCCAGTGGTGAGAGTCTATTAGCATTTGTGATTTTTCCTCCATCCCAGCGTATGAGATGAGTAAATAATTTTTCTGAAGACTTCCCACTGTTTAGGTAAGGTTGGTTGTAATTTGCAGGAAAAGGTGGGTTTAGGTCCGCCTGCGTTTGACACAGGAAAAGGAAAGAGTAAGATGTCAAAGAAGATAACACATGGCTACCATTTGGTTGAAGGAACATCAGGTCATAGCATGGAAGATTATGTTTTTGCACAATTCAAAGAAGTTGGGGACAATGAGCTAGGTCTATTTGCAATATTTGATGGTCATTTGAGCAAAGATATACCAAATTATTTGAAGTCTCATCTGTTTGATAACATCTTGAAAGAGGTAAACATGATAGATACAATCTAATGAAGATGTTGGAATTGCACTGTTATGAACTTTTTGTTCTCCTTAATCCATAAATTAAGCACAAGTCATTTGATTCCTACTCTCTCTCTCTCCCATAAAGAAGATAAAAAAGAAACAAATTAAACGAAACTTCATACTAGATTAATTATATAATAGAGACGACTCCAACCTTGCTTTTGACTTTTCTATTTATTTCTGGACGAGGACTGCACCAATTCTAACTCTGTATGTTTTCATTTCTGGCAATAAATAGCCTGACTTTTGGACTTCAACGGAGACAGCAATCCGACGAGCGTATCGGATCACAGATTCCAAAATTTTGGAGAAAGCCAAGGATCTGGGTAGAGGGGGTTCAACAGCTGTTACTGCAATTCTGATAAACTGCGAGAAGCTGGTAATTGCTAACGTTGGAGATTCTCGTGCTGTCATCTCCAAGAATGGTGTGGCAAAACAATTATCAGTTGATCATGAGCCTGACAAAGAAAGGGACAACATTGAGAGCAGAGGTGGCTTTGTAACAAAATTTCCTGGTACGTAAAATTGTAAGAAGTTAAATAATTTGGAGGGCTTTTGCTGCAACAACTTTTCACATCTTGGGCAAGTGGTTCTTTTGATTTTGATTTCGTATAACTCAAATACTACTGTTTTATTAGCTTGACAATGACAAAAGTAAAGTGAAGTCAGAGGAAAACCTCAAAAAGGAGAATAAATATAAAAATCGATGAAGTATTTTTTTTATCTATAAAATTGTTATATTGTCAATGTTCAGGCTGTCATTTTATAGTGGTGTATCTCTGAGCTTGTGATCTTATTGAATGGTATGTTATTGATGTTAATTTGTTGCTTGAAAAAAATTTGGAAAAATGGAAAAGAAGAAACTGACCATGTAAATTGCCATGAACTACTTCTGAAGGTCAGTACTCTCTTGTAATATTCACGTCTCAGGATCGGGTCCTCTCATATGACTATATTTCCTCTATGACCATATTCAGGCGATGTTCCACGTGTCGATGGCCAGTTAGCTGTAGCAAGGGCATTTGGTGATAAATGTTTGAAAGAACACCTTAGCTCAGAACCGGATATAGTGGTGGAGTTTATTGATGATGAAACTGAGTCTGTTATCTTGGCCAGTGATGGCATTTGGAAGGTAAGTACTTCCAGTTTCTTGGTATCTATGTTTTTGAACTCATTCATTATTTCTGCTTTACATTTTTGTATTTGCTGCACGTATAGTTGAATTTACTTCATTATAGCTTCCTTAACTTCATCTGTTTTTTATTTCATTCACTATAATTCTCTGCGTCTTTCTTTTGTATGTGTAGATTTTAGATATCTGATTTGGTCAACATGATGCAGGTAATGTCCAATCAGGAGGCAGTTGATTGCATCAAGAACATAAAAGATCCTAAATCAGCAGCTAAGCGCCTTAGTGAAGAGGCACTTGCGCGGAATAGCACCGATGATATCTCCTGTATCGTTTTAAGGTTCGGATGATACTTCTGTTGGTTCGGATGGTACTTCTGTTTGCCGATCCTCAGAGAATCTTAACCCTTTTAAGACTTTCAGCTAATAAAAATTCTGGTGAATTTCATGTTAAATATAGGGCAGTGTGATGTCTACACTAGTGTTTTATCTTCAATTTTCTTCAGTATTTGTAGTATTTAGAAATAAAGATTCTAAAATTCCATGTTGTCAAGATCCTAAAACCCGATAGTGTCTGAATGTTTCTGTTCTTGCTTTCTAGTATTGTGCATAATGTCATGTAATCTTAGGTGCAAGTCGACCTTTGGATCGAATTACACTGCAATATAATAATTGCTTGTCCAAGCCAATATTCAACTCATAAGACCTGGAATTTTATATTACGATATGACAGGAATCATCAGTTGGAGCCAATTGATATTGTAATATGCGTACAATCGTTTGAACAACATTCTCCGATCAGTGTGGAAATTTTTGCTAACTTGAGAAAGCAGGGAACAAACTGGCCTAGTGGCTGCACTGAGCCGCGCCCTATGGTGGACCCACCAATCAACCAACCCTTAGCTATATTTCTCATTGCTTATTGCTTGCCAGCCTAGAAATCTTTCAAGCGAGATAAATTGCACCTCCCTTTTTCTGGTGTGAGTGGCCCTACAAATGACCATTGCCCATTATAGTTGGCCTATTCGAGGGTACCATTAAAGAGCGTGTTTGGATGAACTTAAAAAGTTTCAGTTATAGGCGTTTATATACAAGTAGACTAGAGTAAACATATTTGAAATCTAGGAAGACTTGAGTATAACTTTTATTTACTAAACAGGTCCCATGGTCACAATCATCACACGGAAATGGGAAAAAACCATAATTGCAATTCATATAGCTGTCTTGTTCCATAGGCAGGCGTCTTCATAATTGAAAGTGATTGAAATGGAATCCCATGATAAAAGTCGTGTAATTATTACTTTTAAAATAGAATAAAGTAAATAAAAAGCACAGCTTTACTTTTCCTATACATACTGGTTTTGAGAACCAATTGAGAATTGAGACACAAACCAGTAAAGGGCAAGAGAGCTATGAAGTTCTTATTCCAGTGTCCATGTTGCTCATGTTTCTGCTTCATGAAGCCCAAAAAGGGCAAACCAAAGGAGAAAGAAGTTGCCAAAGGTGACTGAACTGGTATTTCTTCTCGATTCTATGAGAATTTTTATGAAAGCCTCGAGTACCAGATTTGGCTTGAGATTTTTTCTCTTTTTCTTTTCTTACTTTGTTAGTTTGCTGTCATTTGTCTATTCAGCATTTTCATAAGCTCTAATGAGTTTGTGCTTGTGCCATTTCCCTTTCTTAATATCAAGTCTGTAACTTGTAATGTCAGATGTGTACTAATTTAACAATAATGATTGGATAATTCTCAATTCGAGATTGGCCTTTCTGAATCTTGATCATTTTTTATTTGGAGAAAAATCCCGGATCTGCTAGGATCGAGGGTCAATTAGTTAGTGTATTATCTATTATCGATTTTACAGTTTCACGCAATCTTCAGCTGCCAAACTATTCTGCATAATATTTCGGAGTTCACCCAGATTCTTTCTTGATTTTTGCTCATTTGAATCGTCAGATTCTTTTGGGTAGCAACTAAACCCCAGAAAATTCAGATTCTATTCTATATTTTCCACAAAAGTTTTCACTATTGGTCATTATTCTTCAATTACAAGTCGTAATGGCTGTTACTGGATCATCCTCGTTTAAGAAGGATGACCAAGGCGACGTTAGTTGAAAGTGGAAGCAATCTCTTGGCAAGAATGGCAAAGCTTCATCGAGTAAGAAGGCGACGAAACCCGTGCTTTGGATTGATTGATGTCAAGAAAATACTCATGCATTAGTATTATTCAGGGAGCTAGGACAGCGTAATCGGAACGAAATGTAGTTTTGACATTGGCAACGAACTAATGAGAACGGTTGTTTCCGGAGAAGGTGAAATGTATCATTCCTTAGGAGTTGGACATGTTTAAATGGATATTATCGGACACTTTAAGCTTTCGTATAGCCTATTTTGAGTCATGAGTCTATTTGAGCTTCATTTTTTTGTCCAAAATTCATTTAGGAATAGTATTTTGATAAAAAAATGTGTGGTTAAAAAATAAGTAAAAGTTTGGAATTTGCGTGTAATATTATTTTATTGAAAAATGTTTGGTTGAAAATAAATAAAAAAAATATATTTTGAAAATAATAAGGACTAAATAAGGGTTTAAAACCAATGTTGTCAAACCGGCCGGTTCAACCAGGAATTGTATTCAAAATTGGGCCAAATCATGTCCGGTTAATTGATTATGACAAAGTGGAAATTACATAATTTCAGGTGTTTAAAGATTAGAATTCAAAAATCAGGTAATAATTTTATATTTTAATTAATATAATAATATTAATAACCCCAATTTTATCAATTCCTCACTTTCCCCTTCCATTCTCCTTCCTTCCCCCTTCTCACCCCTCTCCCTCATCTCCTTGCGACGCTGCCGTTCACAGCTGCAGCGACGCTGTCGTTCAGTGAATGGTGAGTGTGTGTGCATGGGTTCGTTCAGTGAACGGCTGGTATGTGTGCATGCTGTGGGTGAGTGTGTGCAGTGAATGGTGGCTGACGGAGTGGAGTCTTAGTGATGGTGTTGCGTCGGGGTGCGGTGGTGGTGTTGATGCTGGATGTAGTGGTGTTTGACTGCAGATGTGGTGTGTGGTGGATTTAGATCTAATTGGTGGTGGTGTTGATGGTCTGTGGTTGGATGCTGCAATGTGGTGATGTTGTGTATTGGCGACGTGTGTGTGGTTTTTGATCAGTCGTGGAGTGTGTGGTGGGTTGATAGGTTCAGATCTCGTTTGATGGTGGTGCTGATGGTGATCTTGTGTTCGTGGTGTTCTGTTGTTGGTGTTGGTGTTGGTGGTGGTGGTTGTGGCGGTGGTGACGGGATGAAGAGTGTTTGTGATTTTGCTTTTGTGATTAAAAATATAATTTGTGACTTTAAAATTCGATAATCTGTGACTACAAATATAATTCGCGACCAACTATTTTGTTATCTGTGATCTAAAAATTATATAATCTGTGATCGTGAAAAAATCTGTGACCAATTAATTTGGAAATCTGTGACTGTGTGACCTGTAAATTTTGATCTGTGACCAACTAATTTTGAAATCTATAACTAACTGATGCAGGAGGATCCGAGTCAGACAAGACCGAGCTGTCTGATAGTACGTTAATGGCGCTGAAATACCATGAGTTGGCAGATCAGTGCAAGACTGGCAAATAATTGGCGACATTTCATAATTGGGGCCATCTACGGGCATGTTTCGGTTATTTGACCATAACTTTTGCTACGGTTATCAGAATCACGCCCATAACCCCAATCCGAAAAAGTCTTTTCGGCGCGCACGACGTGGTCATTGCTCGGTGAGCATCGATTTCGAAGCCAAATTCAGCTATTTTCCTTTTCGAATCATCAATTTAAGTTATTTTTTGCCGTTTATGGTAATATTTCAATTACCTTTTTGAAATAGAATAAGAGCTCGATTTGAGCCGGATTTTGGTGATATTGTTTCTTTTATTAAGTCTTTTATTTTGGTAGGAAAATTAGAATTTACCATTTTTGGTAAATTTTCATTAATTTCGCATATTCGGCTATATAACCCGGCTTGTGGGTTAATTTTCATTCAGTTGTTGAATAATAAAGAATTCTTATTGTTTCCTTTGGGTTTTCTCTTGCTTTATTCTCTGTTCTTGCCTATTGATCTCCACCTGCAGAATAATCGTTATTCTGCCTGGCGTCACTAACGAATTAATTGTAACCTACAAAATTTTTGAACTGTGGTCGCCGGAATCAGAGTAGTCGTTGAAATGATCGTCGGAATAGTCGCCGAAAATATCGTTGGAATAGTCCCCGGAACTGTGGGGGTGATGGATGCGAGGGTGAGTTAATTATATTATATTAGAATTAAATATTTAATAAATATTTAATAAAAATATTTTTAATTAATAAAATAAATATCTGACTTTTGCATTTTGAAACTCGACACTTGAAAATTGAATTGTGTCAAAGTTAACACCTGAATTTTGAATTTTTCCCTATGACAAAACCGTTCAAAACCCACTAAACAGATCGATTCAACCATAAACCGATGAATATTGCCTTTTATAGATGCTCTTATCTCCAATGGTTTCATAAACTTTCGATGTGGGATAGTGTCTAACAAAAAAAAGTTAAAATGCCCATCAAAATCGTTTTTCAAATGTAATTGACTAATTTGTTTTTGAATAACAACTAATTAAATTGTAATATTCACTTTCATCTTTTCATTTATTTAACTTTCAAATTTAACTTAAATTGCACTTGATTATTAATATATTAATGTTTCTATAAGTTTAAATTATTTTAATTTAACAAAGTAAATTATTTTAACATATTGATTTTTAATTTTTGAAGTATCGAGACTAATTATAGGATAATGAATCTAATTAACAAAGATATATTTACTTTGAATTATTAATATGAAATTTTTTAAAAAAAATTATTGTTTTCATAATATTTTATTATTTTTGTATTTATTTATTGTATCTTGTTTGACCCTCGGTTGAACCTTGACCCTTCACCTTTTCCGGGTCAATGATCGGATCGGTTTTCAAAACATTCTTTAAAACTGAGAACCACCGTCAGAAGCAAATATGGAAAAAAAAATAGAATTTAAACGATGATTACTTTATTTTTCCTTAAATTTATTTTCAATTGTGCATTTTTTTATAAACACGTGCCCTAATTTTTTTTTTCTTCTACTTTTTAATTATACATACTCTAAAAATATTACTTTTACAAATGAAGTTGAATAGGGGCTACAATTTTTTTTTTTTTTTTTTAATTTTTTGAAGGACGAACACCATCAAATTGAATTATTAAGCGATTAGAGAGAATGAGGTTAAGGAAGACAGGTGTAGTCATTTACGTGAATTATAACACGTTTTTTTTTTTAATAATCTCAACGAAAACTTTATAATGAAAATGTAGTGACCACATAATAATTGGCTATTTTAAGAGACATGAGAACGTAGCAGGTCTCACCAACCCCATCGACCTCGCAGTTTCACGTGCTTAATTTAATAATATTGAACTCTCGACGAAAGAAATAGAAGTAGGCTGGAATTATGAAAATACAAATAAAGACCAAGTCATATTAAGGACATGTTTGGATCAGATTAAAATTTGATTTTAATTTAAGTCAAAGTCAAACAATCAATATCAATCATATCTTTCATATGTCCCACATTTTTTCAACCACACATTTCAAAAACTTCTATCACGATCCACTAAAAATCTGATTTTAATCCACACCAAACACCAACTAAATGCTGGATGGAAATTTAATTCAATAATTATTTTTAACTATATATTATGGACTCACGACTTTTCATCCATACATTACATCAATTTTTATCAAAATCTAATAAAAATTTGATTTTAATCCCTCTTGCTTACTCAATTTCTGGGGTTGTATCAAGAAAACTTTGTGTCAATCTAGTAAAATAAATAAAATTTTTCCATTTGCACAGAAAAATACCACGAGTTGTGGAGGTGGCCTCACGTGAAATTAAATATTTCAAAAAAAGAATAATGTTACACTTATACACTTAGTTTACGTTCATTTCTCTCACGTAGAGAGTTGACCCGCGATTTCAAAAAAGAGTGATGCGAACCACAACTTTGTTGTGTGTGTGCACAGTTTTCTGTACGTGCAGCGAAACTATAAATTATATACGACTAGTAGGTTTCCGAGTTTTATGAGGTTTCAAATCGGAATTTGACTGGTAGTTGGATTCGGTGGATGACAAATTACATTTCAATTCTCGTCCTAGCATTTCTTCTTTTACTTTTTATAATGCAATTCTCGTGCCCACAAACTGTTTGTATAATTTCCTCAATAATTATGACTGTGTACGCGGAAGCTGTCACCCACAGTAACTATAAACGTTTTCGTTTCTATTTATATATATACACACAAGAAAAAGGCCAAGAGACTGGTGAGGATTGAGGATATTGAGCGAGTGGGTAGGTGAAACCATGAGAATGTCTTCTCACGGCGATGCAGAGGCGGCGAAAAAACCTCTACTTAAAAACAATGCGGCGGAGAGGTGGTGGAGCAAGATTATTGACGTGGATGAGGCGAAAGATCAGATTCTCTTCGCACTGCCCATGATTTTGACCAATGTTGCCTACTATTTCATACCTTTGGTTTCTGTAATGTTCGCCGGCCACCTCGGAGACCTCGAGCTCGCTGGCTCAAATCTTGCCAATTCATGGGCTGCTGTATCTGGTTTCGCTCTTATGGTAACTCTCCAAGAACATAAATTAATTAACTTTATATGGATTGTGAAGATTTCATTGACTCAAATTTCTTGTCTTTTAAAGTGCGCTTTTTCAGGAAAATGATGTGATTTTACTTTTTTATTTGAGCAGTTTCAACTTCAATATATCAGAGATTATTCCTTCATCACAAGATTGAAATAGAAGTTGGGCTTTTATAAATATTAATTAGAAGTTGATTAGTTCATGATTTAGATTGCTATAGATTTATGGTTCAAAGTGTGTGTTGCCCAAATTCTTTATCTTGTTACAATTCAGTAACAAAGGAATTTGAAAAATGGCTCAGAAAATTTCAAATGCGAAAAGAAAAAGGAGAAAGCTTATGCTAACGTCTAGCTGATATCTTGTTTCTGTACTTCTTCTGTGAACTGGCTGGCATCGGATTGAAAACTTTACTTGACGTTCTAGGTTGGCTTGAGTGGTGCACTTGAGACATTATGCGGCCAAGGATATGGCGCAAAACAGTATACGATGCTTGGAATATACCTACAGGCGTCCTGTATTATAACGATCATTTTTACCATTGCTGTATCAGTTCTCTGGTGGTATTCCGATATCGTTCTGACTTTACTACATCAAGACCCTCAGATATCGAAAGCAGCTGGTCTCTACTTGAAGTATCTCATTCCTGGCTTGCTTGCATATGGGTTTTTGCAAAATATTTTAAGATTTCTTCAAACACAGTCAGTTGTTGTTCCGTTGGTTGTGTGCTCGTTGCTCCCTCTACTTCTCCATATTGGCATTGCCTATGCTTTAGTTCATTGGACTGCACTTGCATATAAAGGAGCACCATTAGCAGCTTCAATTTCGCTGTGGATCTCGGTCCTTATGCTAGGCGCGTATGTGCTTAAAGCAAAGAAATTTAAGGACACATGGAAGGGATTCCGGTCAGAGTCTTTAAGTCACATCTTCTCGAACTTGAAGATAGCCCTACCTTCAGCAGCTATGGTGTGGTTAGTCTCATATTCCAACTGATCTTCCCAAACAATAGCCAAGTAATATGTAATATGTAAATTCAATATCTGAGTGAACTTATTTCTACATATTTTAATCAGTTTGGAGTATTGGGCTTTCGAGATTCTGGTTTTGTTGGCTGGACTGATGCCAAACTCAGAAGTTACTACTTCGCTAATAGCAATGTGGTAAGTTTGTATTCCATTATTTTCGCTCTTCTGTAGACTTCGTTTTGTTATGCGTACTAGCTAATTGTCCAAAACTATGTTTCCAGTGTAAATACAGAAGCCATTGCTTACATGGTTGCTTATGGACTCAGTGCTGCTGCAAGGTAATCTTATTAAGAAAACATTGTGCTTTTCGATATCTCTGTCCACTACATCATTACCATTAGTAACTTGGGTATTTACTTCTGCAGCACAAGGGTGTCTAACGAGCTGGGAGCTGGAAATCCCGACCGAGCTAAGCGTGCCATGACTGTCACACTAAAGCTAACTATTCTTCTTGCACTCTGTGTCATTTTAGCCCTCTCTTTTGGTCATAACTTGTGGGCTAGCTCCTTCAGTGGCAGTCCAGTGATAATCAATGCCTATGCTACAATGACACCCTTTCTCTTGGCGTCTGTATTATGTGATTTTATCCAAGGAATCTTATCAGGTTCGATTACTAGATCTCTATAACTTCCTAGCAGTCTCGTTCAACCATCGGTTTTCTCAATAAAAGTTATACCGATTCTACAGGTGTGGCCAGAGGATGCGGTTGGCAGCATTTGGCTATGTGCATTAATTTGGCAACATTCTATCTCATTGGCATGCCAATTGCTGCTCTTCTCGGTTTCAAGTTTAAACTATATGCTAAGGTAAAACTTCAGGTTCTCAACAATTTACTTGTAAAAATCTGTTATTTTACAAAATCGAATTTGTAATCTTTTCTTGATGATATTGTTTGTGACAGGGATTGTGGATCGGCCTAATTTGTGGTCTCTCAATCCAGACTATAGGGCTGTTGTTGCTTACGAAGTTTACAAAGTGGACAAGAATAGAGTCGTCCCCATATTCATCTCAAAAGCCTGTTGAGGTTCTTGCATGAGTTTTGTGCTTATGAGCTATAAGCTGGGAGTCAAAATAATCAGTTTTTTCTCAGTTGCCTTGTCCTTTTATTTGTTGACGGCCATCATAATCAATAGTACATGGATGACTCTTGAAATTGCAATTTTTTTTTTAATTTTTTTGTTATTTCTGTATGAGTTCTTGTTTTCGAAAATAAATAAATTAAAAAAAATTCACAACTTCTAAATGAGTGACAACTTGGGTTGTTATTGATCTAGGTAGGGTATAAATTATTGTACTTGATTCTCGTTGAACACGAGGTTCAATATAATATAATATTATATAATGTTGAGAAATGCTGTGTGTAGCACTTTACACCGTTCTCTCACAATAGCGTGACCCACGATTTATTTTTAAATCGTGGGCACTATTGTGAGGGGACGGTGTAAAGTGCTGTGAAATAATGCTGTACAAGTAGCATTTCTGTATAATGTTAGACATTTTTTAATACAATTTCTGATTGTACAGAAATTGTACCGATACTCACATGGGTTGGGCTCTATGTGAATTAAATATGGTCAAAAAAAAAAAATAGGGTTCACCCCATGTGTGTATTCTGTAAATTTTGTTTTTTTTTTTGTTTTTTTTTTCTCTGTTATCCATTCGTTCTATGTAGACTTGCTCTTTTTAATATGTTTCGCTTTGGGACTTAGGAAAATCATGTTTGAGATAATGGTGTGAAAATTATAAAGTTAGAGCGTGGTTCAGGAAATGTGGGTAAAGTTAAAGAAACTCGAAGAACAAATACATTGAAACAAATTATCAAAAAAATTAGATGTTAGAAATCTAATAAATCAAATGAGAAACAGAAGGTATACAATCTAAGTAATAGTAGGCAAAAATTACCAGAACCATCGAACCGGATCGAGATTGTGGTGGGTTTGGTCCTATCCGGTTTGGTCTAATATTAAAATGGAGAATCTTCTCGTTTCAGCTTGGTTCTTGGTACAAAAAAAATCGATTTATTTTGAATTTTTTACTTTTTATTTTTAACTATGGTAAGTGCAATACATTAAACTCATATTCAATTTAAAATGACGTTATTTATAATATAAATTAGACAAAAGAATCAATTTAATTTCATAGAAGTATTTTTAGATCAATAAGAGGCTTAAGGAATAGATTACAAAAAATCTATATATATTATATAATTATAGCTTAAATATTTGTATAGTTAAACAATTCAATTGGATAGGCTAATAAATTTGAGAACTTTACGCAAGGAGTCGAATCGTACTGAAAAAAAAAAATTTGTTCGGTTCTAATTCAATTCCAAAATATTAATTATATCATATTACATGTTATGGAAAGAATATTGTTCTCAAAAAAGAAAAAAAGAGAACGACGGTGAAAAGTGTATATAAATAAGTAAATTAGCCATTGTTTGATAGAGATTAAAATCAAAATTTTAGTAGATTTTGATAAAAAGTTGATGAAATGCGTGGTTGAAAAATTGTGGATCCCATAAAACGTGTGATTAAAATTAATTGTTGATTTTGACTTGAGATTTAATTATATTTTATTCCAAACCAAACGGGGGCTAGGTCCTTTTACCTCCCCCAACTTGAGATGCAATTTTATTTTTTGTAATTTTACAAATTCTTAAACATTCTTCGACTTATCGAGTATTTTTAACTTTTTATTGTTTCAGTGTTATTTGGTCATGTTACATCCCTCAACTAGCCCTTGTTTGATATCTATTAAAATGAGTTTTTGAATAGTAATTTTTTGGGAATGTGTGATTAAAATATAATGAAAAGTTTTGAGTTAACGTGCAAAATAAACAGAGGTCTTGTAAATGTTTATAGGCTTATTAGTACAAAATGTCCATACGTTTGGCCTTTAGTATGCAAAATGTCTCTACATTTCAATTTTTTTACATTTTAACCCATATTTTCACGTTTCATTGCGAAAAACATCAATTCTCTCAATTGTCATACATCTTTCTATAAAAATATGTGAAATGACAAATATGCCATCTTATTTAAATAAAATAATAAAAAACTAATTACCACCATAGACTCAAATATATATATATAAAAAATTACAAATGAGTCACAAACAGCTAATTAAAAATCAAAGCAAAAAACAAAAATAACTTCATCATCTTCCCCTATCCCACCCCAACCAATAAATAAATAAATAAAATGGAACAAATGGAACCGTCGGCCTCCATCTAGCCAACCACGCCTAAAGCGCCGAAGGTCACACCATAAACAGACATCATCAACTCCCAAACACTTTTTCATAAATCAATTGAACAAATAACATATTTATGTGGCCAAAATTAACCAAAAACGCAGCTGATTGATCGGACACACGCTGCCTTTTTCCGTTAATTTCGACGTCGGCAGTGGTTTACCATCGCGGACCACCCATTCCGACTTCGTCACATAACGCCGCACCTGCTACAATAATGGGCTTCCATCAATTTCATCCTAATTTTTTTTTTCACCTTTTGTTTAATGCTCTTCCCCTTGCAAATGACGACATGTACTCCGAAAATGTAATGGGCTAGGTTTAACAGTACATTGTAATATACTAAACTAGAAAGTCGAAACTGGAAACGATGTCAATTAGGAACCTCTCATGCTAGGAATACGCTTCGGAAGGGCATCAAGGGAAAAACCATTACTATTCGTGTGCTCTTGCATTTGTTTATAACGAGGCGAAGCAAATGGTGCTTGTCGAGTAAGCATTCTACACAGAAGAGATTTTCGATTTTGACATCACATGAACTATACAGAAATTCGGAGCTCCTTCGGATACACTAGTCGGAATACCTTTGGAGTTATTTTTTATTTTTAATTTGTTTGTGACTCATTTGTAATTTTTTTGAAAAATTAGGGTTTATGATTGCAATCAATTCTTTTTTTTTTTTTGGTTTTATTTAAATAAAATAGTATATTTTTCATTCCACAGATTTTTATAGAGAAAATATATGAAAATTGAGGAAAATGATATTTTTTACAATAAAACGTGAAAATGCAAAAAAATTGAAACGTATGAACGTTTTACACACTAAAGACCAAACGTATAGACGTTTTGCACGCCAAAAACCAAATGTAGGGATGTTTTGTGTTAATAAGTCAATGTTTACACCTCTTTAAGTTAATTCACTTTCAATTCTATGTGGTCATGTTCCATTTTTGCATAAAATTTTCACAAATTTCGGAAATTTTAAGTGTGGGGCAAAATTAAAAATTATAAGAAATTTGT
The DNA here is from genome assembly GCA_019097785.1 of Fraxinus excelsior. Classification (NCBI taxonomy): domain Eukaryota; kingdom Viridiplantae; phylum Streptophyta; class Magnoliopsida; order Lamiales; family Oleaceae; genus Fraxinus; species Fraxinus excelsior. The sequence continues at coordinate 42,287,405 of CM032625.1, read as the reverse complement.
GAAAATTTTATGCAAAAATGGATGGCAAAATCTTGAGTGTGGGTGCAGCTGACTCACTACCCCCACACTGAATCCGCCCCTATTTGACACGAAGCCCAAGAAAAATGAGAGCGAAAATCAAGGATTCATAATTAAGATTGAACCCCAACCTTGAGGGTCCCGCTCCGTCCCTAGAGCATCCTGGAGGAGGATTCATAGTTATTCATAGAATGCATGGTTATGGGAAAATAGAGTGTCAATATAACACACATTTGATACAAATCCCATAGAAAAACAAGGAGAAAGAAAATGCCTTAAGACTAACGTGAATTATGTTAATTCACACAAATTCACCACCATATTTCATCATTCAAAACCTCCATAACACAAGCCTCCACTTGTCCCTCCCTCTACCAAATAGCTTCCTTTTTCTCTCCCCCTATTGGTAAGAAGGGCAAATGAGGAAAAGTTAAGACGAAAAAAAATTAAAATTTCTCAATCTTTTTTCAATCATTTGGTGTGATATCGATGGGTTCTCGTGCTGGGCTTGTTTTCCTGTTCCTCTTGGCCATAGCCTCTACCATGGCTATGGTAACACAATCCTCTGGCACCAATGACTTGTTTTATGGTGCTCTCATTCCCCAAGATGGTCATGGGTCTATGGACCTCGATGTAGACGAATTGATGATGGAGTCTGAAACTTCTCGTCGCCAGTTGTATAATTCGAGGTACATTAGCTACGCTGCCCTGAGGAAGAACAATATCCCATGCAATCGCCGTGGAAACTCGTACTACAACTGCAAGAATCGCCAAAAGGCAAATCCCTACCGCCGTGGCTGCACCAAGGCCACGAGATGTGCTAGAGCTTATTAAGAAAGCGGAACAATTTATGTGAATGCATGCATGCATGCATGGAATTAACTTATTCAGGGTTTCATTTGTAGATTTTTGAATGAGATTTATATGAATGGATGAGCGTAGGAATAAAGAACAAGAGTTGGCTGGTGTCAAATCTTGTGGGTAAATATATTTCCATTTCAGTTTTCATTATAACTTTGAGTACTTGAATTTCGTTTTATTTCCTGTTTTATGCTATGATATTTAATTGTTGAAAACATAAAATATATATTTTTATTATTATTATTTGTATTCTGATCAAGATCTTTATAACCTGATGTGGGATTTAAGTTTTTTTTTTTTTTTTTTTTCACATAATTTTATTCTATCTGAACAACATCATTTGAGTATTTTGTTGAGATATATTTGTTATTTTTCAATCAAATCTTAAAAGAAATGGAAAAAACATGTTTGACTTTTCTTTTCGTAAGATAATTCATATTAAATTTTCTGGTATACTGTCTTTGGATCGTAATTAGTATAATAAATATTTCTCATTAGAATGTGCGATATTTCAGTATTAGTGCAATATGAATGAGCTTGAGAGGTCGTTACTACATTACAATCTTAAGAATTAGTTTCAGCGCTGCTTCAACGAGTATTTTCATAAAAAAAAAATGGGATTTTACAATCGATAAAGCAACAAGAAAATAGTGAACTAAAAATAAGCAATTACTAACACCTTAAACAAGAGCAAGATCACCATCACATGCCTTTAAAACATAGCATTATATATAAAAATGAAAGTGTTACGCCTCACCACCGAAGCTCCAATGGAGATTGCCACGTGGACAACAAAGCTACTTTGGCATGAAGATAATAAGAAAGTCAGGGGAAGGTCCATAAGTCAAAATGATAGAAGAAACAAACATCCGAAATCCTTTCACTAGTCTGAGGGTGACGCCGAACCCCTTCCTCCCATACAAAGTATTGAAGCTAGAAGCTGAGGCTCTTGCAAGTTCTCCGAAACTCTAAAGTGCCAGAAGTCCTTAAGCCGACGCTGACCCACTGAAGATTCGAAGATTCCTAGGATGACTAATGTGACGACGTCTGCAATACAATGTGTCAGTATATCAGTCTACAATGTAGAACGAGTGATCCATTGTCAATATTAATTATAAGAAAAGGATGATGTGAGACTTTAGTGTAGGAGATGCGACCACGTGGTATTGATCCAACGATCGTCACGTCGGCTATAGCAGTATAAATAGCCTCTCTTTGTAAGAAATAGGGGCTGTCATTTTTGTAATCAAGAGATAAAGCACATAAGTACTAAAAACCCTCACGATATTCGGAAAAGGATACTTAGCAATTCTTCCATAAACTTTTCTTGACATGATAGTTGAGAACGAGTTCGAGTATTAAATACTTAGGATCTCACACAAACCACTCGCTCAATCTATCCTTTCACATATTCCTTCAAACAAAGAGAAAGAGATATTTTTGGTTATTTGTCTGGCAGTCGTTGATAACACGATTATCATGGATTCATACCGCTGGAGTCCGAATGTTTTTGTCTCTTGCCGGAAAGTGTTTTTCGCGTCCATTTCAGGTTGATTGCCGTACTTATTCCGATAAAAAAACACTGGAACCGTGCTTGACGTGACAAGAGTGAGCTCGACATTTGTTGGGCTCATTTTTTGGAGTCAACAGAAAGCAATCAAACAAATTTTTGGTGCATTTTGAATTGAAAAGGAAAAGGTAACCACACGAAGAATTTCGAGAGAATGATATCCAATAGTTGCGCATATAAGAATAAAAGACAACATACAAGTTGGAGAACAAAATTGGCCGAGAACAATATGTATTCGTATATACATATTCAACTTTCCAATATCTCAGCCGCTGTTGATCGATCCAAGGGATTTGGCGATATTAATCTGTGGATTATGAATTTACATTTTCCTAATTTTCTGAAAACACATTACCATCTTTGAGCTTCGTCACAACTACAACCATTTGTGACAGTATGTCAAAGGTATTAAACAACTCTCCAAGAATGATGGCATCCACCTGCCCTCCATTTATGTTCTTCCAAGCTTTATAGAGATGAGCTTGTGGGAAGCAGACACTAGACGCCAACGCATGGTCTTCATGACGTCAAATTAATAACCCATACAATCAAAAGAAAGTAACAAAGAAATGGAAATGAGAGAAGTATGTCGAAGCAAATCTCCTTAAAATAAATTTCGTCTCTATATTGGTGTAAACGAGATTATTGGACGCTTCTTCCAAAATCGGCATGTCGAATCAATGTATTAACAGTACTCTTCTTGAATTGAACAATATAACACTCGAACCTTTTATTACTCAGACAAGTTAAAATTTTATTTCTCAACCATTTCAACAAAAGAGTTTCAGGTAGAAATTTTGGAGGAAGGATATTTAGAAATCAATTTATATGTGCAATTGATTTGTGTTGCGTTTTTCTATCTCAAGTGTATGATATCATAACAAATAATAAATGGACATTTGAATTCGGATGATCGTTCTCAGTAGAATTATACTTTAATACTTAATTTAATATTTCTAACTCCTATTTGATTAAAAATAAAGAATTGTGATTGTTTTTCAAACTATAACTAACTAATAGAAAATAGAAATGTGCACAAAAAGATCGATTTAGGATTCATATATGGAATGAGGTATTATGACATAATAATTTCATCTATTGATTATCTTTAAATCTTAATTAAAGATTCACAAATGTAATGTAGTGTTCGACCTAATTGTTATATCGTATTCAATTTACATATCTCGAGTTCTCGTTAAATATATTTAACTAATTCAATCTCATATCTCTATGTGAACCAATCTTAGTTAAATGTAATATTAGTTCTAAGAATTCATATAATGATCATAATAATTAGCATAAGCATCTCTACGTTTTATACTAAAATACATAATTTTACTATGCGATCTAAATCTAAAACTTACATCTCGATTCGTAAAAGATACACAAAATCATTGAATTGCTGATTAAGTAATTCAAAGCATTAAATTTATGAATAAAATCAACACATATATGATGAAGAAACTAGAATTTTGAATAAAAGAAATAAATGATGTCAAATAGATTACATTATTTGCCCTAATAAAAAACTTAGTTACTCATAATAGATAGAGAAAAACAATAAATGATAATAAAGTACATCATCGGGTTTTGAATGAAGACGTAGAAAAAGAGATGAATTTTGCACCAAAATTTTCTTCCAATCAATGCTTCAAATCGTGATTTATTTATGTTTTTTTTCCTTTGATTTGCCTCCCTAAATCTCAAGTTATATTTTGCGTATCTCAATGTGTGGAACCTCTCAAGGAGCTTCCATTATTGTATTTATACTTCTCCCCACATTTTTTTCCAGATTTAGAGTTTTTATAGACTTTAAAAATGTGCCCTAGTTACTTCAGTAGGCGGCGCCTAGGCGACATGAAGTGGCTCTGTGGCGTCGCGAAAAAATCATAGGTGGCTCCTCGATGCCATGACGGTGCTGCGACGCAACCTTTGACAACAAACTCAGCATTGCACATCTTTTAGTATTTTTATCATAACATTCTATCTCAATATTTTATTGAAACGATTCAAATTGAATTGTAAATATAACGCAAATGGCTACAATTTTTCTAGAAATAACTTTTTTTCAACTCGAACGTATACTATATTAAAAATGGGTTTCAATCTCTGATTACAAATCTGGAACATACTTGTGCAATTAAAAATTGATTTGTGAAAATATTTTGATCATATTTCACTCATTTATTGACTTCTAATTGCATCCTATTGATCTTTAGTATTCTCGAATTTTCATCGTGAGGTCCGACACAACTTTTAAGTATATATACTTTAGTCCCCAAATTTGAATTTTACCATTTTCGCTTCTTTCTTTCAATTTCACTTTCATTCATTGAGTTTCATCAATTAAACAAAATATACAATAAATTAGGCAATAATTATTCAAAAGAACTATTAAATGTCTATATTTTTAGGTCCAAATAAGTGTATAAAATACACTTATCAATTTGGTGTACGATTTATGGAATAAGGGTCCTTTATATAGATGTTAAGTGTCTTAGAAATGGGTATTTGATTTGCTATTTTTAAATTATTTTCAATTTTGTGAAACACCAAAACTTGTTTCGTTTAATATTTTTGAAAATGCATTTTTAATATAAAATTGAATCTATAACATAAAACTCAAAAAATATTTTTGACATTTTCAGTGTTTTCAATGAATATGAGAAATAAAAGTAATCTAAGGGTCCGTTTGATTGTAAATGTGGAAAATGGGTGGAAGGAAAATGTTTTACAGTGAATTGAATGGTCTAAAAATTGCTTTATTGAGAATTGTAATTAATTATGTTTGATTAGTATAATTTTCCACCTGGTCCGTTTGGCTTTATTTTTTATGAAAATTGTCAATTAAAGTGATAAAATTTGTTTAGATTGACAAAAAATAATAAAAATTGAAAAAAAAAATTGGTGTTCGTTTGGCTTTCTTTTATATGAAAATTGTCAATATAAAGGATAATCATTTTTACAATTGTGGATAGATTTTGTATCAATTAAAAATTAAAAAAATTAAAAAATTTTAAATTTTAAATTTAAAGTAACCTCCTTCATTTGGGTGAAAAGGTGCACGGGAGGGGGGGGGGGGGGGGGGGGTGTTCAATCTAAAATTTCCTATCAAACAACCATTTTCCATGAAAAAAAAAGTAGTTATCAAACATAGCCTGATTTCTCCTTCCAATGGCAAATCAAACACTTTAAATGCGTACATACCTTTATAATATATTAGTATAAAATTGTTGTATTTTACTAAGTAATCAAATTCGTTGAATAAAATATTATAAAATAATTTCTAAAAATTTCAAGCCAAACATATTATCCTTTTTTTTTAGAAATAATTTTTCAGAATAACATACCGAGCGCGTTTTCTACCCAACAAAGATTGAAATGAATTTGAAACTCAAAATTGAAAACTGAGACGCAACCCAATGGTACTTACATTTGCAAATTGTCAAAAAATAACTTAGCACGGTAAATTCAAAACGTTCATACTACAAAATGTTCATTCTAAAGCAAATGCATAAATATATTGTTACTCACACTTATATAACATTTAGTCTCGAATTCTCTCTTCTTTCTTCGTTTGCTCTTTCTACATATACAACACTTATCCAAAAGAAAAACATCAATTAAGCCCTGTTTGATTTTAAAAAAAATTTCATGGAAGTTGGAATTTTTTTTCCATTTTCCACTATTACTCACGTTGGCAAAAAATTTCCCAGGAAAACCTATTCCACCCCCCACCCCTTACGCGCCCATTTTCCTCCTTTTCAAGGAATCGGTTTTCTTGTTGTTTTGGTGATTTTTGTGTTTTCCAAGTTTTTTATTTTATTTTTTGCAATGGAACTAAATTGTATCCTCAATTGTAAAAGAAAATTTTCCCTTTAATGGACAATTTTCATGAAAAAAGAAACCAAACGAACACCAAAAATCCAAATTTTCAACATTTCCAAATGAAAAATTATACTAATCAAATACAATTAATTGACAATTCTCAAGAAAACAAGTTCTAGTTAATTCAATTCCCTGAAATTCATTTTCTTTCCACTCTTGCAATCAAATGAACTCTTAAATAATAATAATAATTATGAAAAAAATAAAATGATGAAGAAAAAATATTAAATCCACATTTAGTCTCGAATTCTCTTCCTTCTTCAAATGCCCCTTTTATAGATTCAACACTTATTCACTAATTATATCTCACTTATATGGGATATCATTGACCAAAAAAAAAAAATATAGGGACAAAATGGAAAACTGAATGTTTCTCATCGGTCCATCTCTTGCTCACGAACAATAAATCTGCCCTAAAATATAACAATTATGATCAATCACAAAATAAAATCATGAATAAAATATATGAATTAATGTTTCATTATTATGTACTAATGACGTGAATGTAAAACATAAATTTCAGTGAACATAATAATGCAACCTTTCAGTATTTTTGTAATTTTTTTCTTTTCGTGAAATAATTATTTTTTTATAGGAAATGGATGTAACTAACTTAATTGATGTTAGAAAAGAAAACTTAATGCATGGAAAATTGTATATATTTGCTATCATGTTTTATTTTATATCTAACCAAAATTATAATAAGAAATTTTAGTCCTTATTTGACACACATTCTTTCAAAATACATTTTTACAAAACTTATTTTCAACCATACATTTTTCAATAAAATAATATTTTTCATCACATTAATAACTTTTGCCTTACTTTTTAACCACATATTTCTCATTATATCACTATTTAGTGAACATAAATTTTAATGCCTAGGTGAACGGATTAATGCAAACTTTCGGGTTTTTTTGTAATTTAATTTTCTTTTTGTGAATTAATGTGTTTTTAATAGGAAAAGAATTTAAATTGAGTATTTTTAGAATAATAACTAATGAATGTTTAAAAAAAAAAAACTTAATGCATGAATTTATGTTATTACTATAAATTATTAAGATTGGATAAGGGTATTATTGACCAAAAAAACAAAAAATATAAGAACAAAATGGGAATTTGAATGTTTCTCACCTATCCACATTCTTTATATATTGTAAATATAATGAAAAAAATTGAAACTATAAAAATGAAGTGAATAAGCAGTGGAGAAAATTAATAACAAGCTCTTCAATCTCAATCAATGAACTTGATGCATTGCCCCTCTCACCATCAGAGTATGTTCACACCATTTTCTCATATAACTTGATTTATTTGATGTGTTGTAATTGTGTGTATGGGAGTTTTAGCAATGTTTTAATCTATAACGATGTGGTTGATGTTCTCACGACAACAATACTTTATATTAAGTTCAATGTCGCTTAGATTTGAATTCAACATTTCACAACTCTATACTTGTATTAGTTTGAGTTGCATTTCTATCATAAGCTTGATTTTAGTTGTGTGGATGAGACATGTACAAACATGTTATAACGGCCCTAATATTGTTATCCTCGTTTTATGAAGATTCGAGTCTTCTAATGCTCCGCAGCTACTTATATTTGTATGAACTATAAGAATATTATTGCGCAAACATTATTTATATGTCATGAAATACTAGAGGTGGCAATGAGCCGAGCCGAGCCGGCTCGGCTCGTTGCCCCACGAGCTCGGCTCGTTGCCCTACGAGCCGAGCTCGTGGCTCGTTACAAAACGAGCCGAGCTTTTGCTCGGCTCGTTGCTCGTGGGTGAGCTCGGCTCGGCCCACGAGCTCGTCTATCACGAGCCACGAGCCGAACGGCTCGGCTCGGCTCGTGAGATTTGATTTTTTTTTTTAACTGTCCTTATATGAAAGAAAAAAAAAATAAAAAAAATAAAAATAATAAAATTGGACGAGCCGCTCGTCTAAAACGAGCCGAGCACGCTCGGCTCGCCTACCGAGCCGGCCTGCTCGGCTCGTGCTCGGGCCCTTTTTTGACGAGCCCGAGCGGCTCGTGGGTCGCTACAGTACGAGCCGAGCGGGTGAGCCGACGAACTACTCGGCTCGATTGCCACCACTATGAAATACTAAGAAAATTAGTGTGGGAGAAACAACAATATGTTCAATCTCAAATTCTCAATCAATAAATTAACGTTGTGAATGCAGTTTTCTATCTCATCTATCCACATAGTATAGGCTCAAACCATTTTCTCACATGTTTTAATTACTTTGTTATGTCGTAGGAGCGTTGGTGATTTCAACCGTATTTTAACTGGCAACAATGTTCATCGACATTAGTAACATTACTATTAAAATTTTCACGTCAAGAGTAACAACTCATAAATATTGTAGGTATAAAAGAGAAACCAACAAAATCTACTACTCATAGTCAACAAGAGAGATTCCAAGAGTTTCTATTGCATTTATTGGCAAATGGTAAATTTGGAAAAACATTAAATATCAATTTAATAATTTCCTTCTCTTTGTCATTTTTGGTCAAAGACCTTTTTATCATCAGAGTAACGCTACGTAACATCATTAGAATTATAACTTCAAATGAATGGTAAAATTAAATGACTTATTTAATTTCACATATCATTTAATGTCATAATAATGTTACCTAAATTAGGGTTGTGACACAGTGGACCTCTTATCAAAATCTTGACCGATTCCTCGAATTTCGACCGGTTCATTTAATTCAACCAAACCGACCCGCTCATTCATACTCGATTCAAATTAGCCAGTTGGGTCCTAGCGTTACAACCAGAGTTTTTCAACGTTTTCCTTACCGTTGAGTCTCTATAACTTGTCCACGTTTTGTGCTATCATTAGTAGCAGAAAATAATCACAGTTAACCCTGAATTTATTGCATGTTAAAAATTAAAATTTTGCTATGAAATTGCTTCTTTCTACAACGGTAACATTTAAACTCATTCCTATATAACTCCATCCTAATCATCAACCCTTTGCTTCAATCAGTCTTTCTCTCTTTCTCTACTCTTTTCAGTTTCTGCGAAAGAACCTCCATGGCTCCACAGATATACAGTTCCCTGGTTCTAATACTGTTTGCAGGTTTTACATATGGTTATCAATTGAATGTAGGAGGCAAAGATGGTTGGGTAGTAAACCCTTCTGAGAGTTACACTCACTGGGCTCAAAGATTGAGATTTGGAGTTAACGATGCCCTCCGTATGTTTTTTTTTTTTTTTTATCAGGTGGTCGATCTTTTGTTTTTATTTTGATGTGATTGATGAGTGTTTTTGTGTTTAATTTGTAGTGTTCAAATACGAGAAAGGAATGGATTCTGTGCTGGAAGTGAATAAAGAAGATTTTGACAACTGCAACACCAATAATCCAGAGATGAAAATGGAAGATGGCGTTTCGATCTTCAAATTTGATCGATCAGGGCCTTTCTATTTCATCACGGGGAACAAAACAAACTGCTATAGAGGTCAAAAGCTTATCATCGTTGTCTTGGCTGTGAGAATGCCACGACATTCTCCGCCACCCTCCACCACCCATGTTCCTTCACCATCTCCGGCTGAACCACCCGTCAACGCCCCAGCACTGGCTCCAGACACCGGTGTCGCCCATCCACCCGTTGCATTGCCGCCACATCATTCATTTGCTTCACCACCAGCATTTACTCCATCAGTTGTACTGGTGTCAACAGCTTCACTTGTCTTAAGCCTGGGTTTTGGTGGATTTATTGTCTCTTCTTAAATATTGTTGTTAGGGTTTTGTTGTCTGTTTCATGGTTGTTTAGTTTCTATTGGTTTATTTTATATATATTTATGTTTTGAACTTTTAAATATTCGTAAGTAAATATTTAGACCCTGAATTAAAAAAAAATTAAAAAAATGTTTTGCTCTTCATAATAAATATTATTACTAAATTGTCCAATAATTCAATATTAGATTAATTTAATCTACTTGAAACTTAAACAAACAGTTCAAAGACTGATTTTCTTACCATGGAAGGAAGTTATGGGAAAACCTAACATATGGATCCAATTCTTCTCTTCAACAATTGGAAGCCTAGCTGAGGTGACTGAGAAGGCCCAGAATGCAACAATCTTGTTTGGCTAAGCTTTTAAGTGCTTTTAAGCGTCTGTTTGGCCTCATTATTCTACATTATAATGAGATGAATAATTTTTTGAAGAATGCGCGGTTAAATAAAAATGATTTTTTTGAATTTACATGTAATATTATTTTATTGAAAATGGTGTAATGTGGTTGAACTCTTATTCCTTGATTCAACAAAAGAGAGAAAAATGAATTATAATTTAATAAAAAAAATAACGGGGCCAAAAGGGAGCTAACTTATAGCCTGTGGGTTACTTTTAACTAATATCCAATGGGTTACAATGAATGCATGGTAAATGAATTTGTGAATCATACGAAATATATATGATGAAAATATATTTGAACAGCCAAACATGCACAGATCAAAGATTTGAGCACTGTTTAGTTTAGCTAAATTAGTAAAAATAGAATTTTTAGTAGATTTCGATAAAAGTTGATAAAATGTGATTAAAAATTGATAAAAGTTGTGGATTCCATAAAATTTTGATTGAAAACAAGTTTATGAAAAAATGTTTTTTTAAGAAATTGAGGGCCAAACATGGACTTAGGAATGTTGATCTATTTTATTTTCAAAAGGGCAAGGTTAGGTTGCACTCTGGTCCTCAAACTTATCATGACATCACATTTACAAGAATTCAACATGACCTCAAACAATTTAAGGGCTTCAACGAAATCTTCAAAGGGGATCTTTAATTGACAAAAACAAATGAAACAATATCGATTATTCTAACGAAAATGAATATTTGCGACAATTCGAATGAATTTAGGGTCCGTTTGATTGCAAAGGTGGAAAATGAGTGGAAATAAAATGTTTTACAAAGAATTGAATTGCCTAGAAATTGTTTTATTGGGAATTGTAATTAATTGTGTTTGATTTGTATAATTTTTCGCCTGATCCGTTTGACTTTATTTTTCATGAAAATTGTCAATTAAATGGATAAAATTTCTTAGAATTGGTGATAGAATTTGTTTGAATTGCCAAAAAGTTAAAAAATAAAAATAAAAAGAATTCGAAATTTTTTTGTGTTCGTTTGACTTTATTTTTCATGCAAATTGTCAATTAAATGAATATATTTTTTTACCATTGAGTTTGGAAATTGTTCCAATTGTTAAAAAGCCAAAAAAAAGATGGAAAATAATTTACCACCAAATACATAAGAAAGTGTTTTCATTAAAAAACTAGAAAAGAAGTCACGTGAGGCAAAAAGTGGAAAACCAATTCTAGGCCAAATTAATGCTATCAAACACGACTAAAGGTAGAAAGTGGAATTGCTTTTCCATTTGCCTAGGAATTGGGTGCCAATCAAACGGACCCTTAGTGATGAGTTGATGATGTCTTTAGTTGACACCAATAGCGTTTTGTTTGTTGATCGTCAATGGAGAAGTTATTTGTGACACTCAAGGAATTTATTTATTTTCTTTATCTTTTATATTTTTTAATATTTTGTGGGTACTATAACCAACGTTTTAAAAATCGACCCGGGCATCGACCCGGAAAAGAGAAAGGGTCAATGGTCGAATCGGGGTCGACCCGTTTTTTTTTTTTTTTAAAACCAAATAAACCAAAAAAATTGTCTTTTGACTTTCGTTCACATATTTCATAATCAATTGCAGCATAGCATTCTTTTCCTGTTTATATTAATTTATTTGACATTTCATGGTTTCAATTCTTATTTTTTACAGAAATCGTAGATGACTTTGTACCTATTTAACTTGGACTTCTTTAAATGAAAGGAATAACCTTATTGCTCAGTTTTGGAACTTTCGGTATCAGTTTCAGGGCAGTCGGCGGCGGCATGAAAGAATGAGAGCGACAAGAGAAGGCAAGGAAGAGTGAGGCGGCATGAAAGAATTTTGGAATTCTGACTCTGAAGGGTTTCAAATTGGTTATGGCTTTGAATCGGAAAAACCATCTAAATCGTGTCCAGGTCACCGGTTTTACAAAAAAGGGTGTCTCACCAGGTTTTAAGGTGGGTTTTAAATTTTCGGTTTTAAATGCCTAACCGACCCGATTTTGGGCCCGGTTCCCGATTTACCCGGTCGAACCGGCAGGGCCGGGCTGGTTCTAACAACATTGACTTTAACATATATTTTTATTACTTTATCGGAAATTAAGTAACTTTAATTATTTTTTTATTCCTGACATAATTTTTCTTCGTTAGTATTTAATTTTATTACTTTATTTAATGACGAATTTTGTCCGTAATTAAATTTAGTATAACATTAATCTTTTTAATAATACTAAATGAAAATATTTTTTAGTTTTTATTTAATTACATATACATTTACTGAGCCATGTTGGAGTTACATTATAATTTTCATTATCATTTTTCTACTCATTTTCAACCACACATTCTTCAATAAAATAATATTTTTCATCACATCAATAATTTTTCATTATTTTTCAATCACACATTCTCTATCAATCTACTATTCCAGAATATATTCTTCCAAAATAATGTGGCTCAAACACGTGCATGAGTTATGATGTTCAAGGTCTTGCTATCCATTAACTTTTTTTTACTATACGTCTCACTTATCCTTTCAGGTGACCACAGTCATCTACATTACCCGTACAGTCTTACTCACATTAGTTAATAAAGGTATACAAATTTAATATGCAATACTAAAAATAGTAAATAATCAATGGATCAAATTACTTAGTTTGACAGAATACATGGTCATGAAGAAGTCAGATGTCTCCAGCATGTACATCTGATGCAAAAGCCCATAGAAAAATAAGGAGAAAGCAAAGGGTCCTAAGATTAACGCGAATGACGTTAATTCACACAAATTCATCACCGTATTTCACCATTCAAAACCTCCATAACATAAGCCTCCACTTCTCCCTCCCTCAACCAAATAGCTTCCTTTTTCTCTCCCCCTATTCGCAAGAAGGGCCCAGGAGGAAAAGTTAAAATATCCTTATCTTTTTTCAATCATTTGGTGTGATATCGATGGGTTCCCGTGCTGGGCTTGTTTTCCTGTTCCTCTTGGCCATAGCCTCTACCATGGCTATGGTGGCGCAATCCTCTGGCACCAATGACTTGTTTTATGGTGCTCTCATCCCCCAAGATGGTCATGGGTCTATGGACCTCGATGTAGACGAATTGATGATGGAGTCTGAAACTTCTCGTCGCCAGTTGTATAATTCGAGGTACATTAGCTACGCTGCCCTGAGGAAGAACAATATCCCATGTAACCGCCGTGGAAACTCATACTACAATTGCAAGAACCGCCAAAAGGCAAATCCCTATCGTCGTGGCTGCACCAAGGCCACCAGATGTGCTAGAGCTTATTGAGAGACGAAACACTTTATTTGAATGCATGCATGAGTGTGGTATAAAGGTTTCATTTAGAGATTGTTTGAGTGTGCTTATAACCGTAGGAATAAAAATAAAAAACAAGAAATGGTGTCAAATCTTGTGGGTAATTATTATAATTTATTGAATACTTGAAGTTTAATTGTTGAAAAAATAAAATAAATTTTATTATTATCTGTCCCCTAATTTCATTTTTCTAATTCTTTGATTCACATAATATTATGCTTTCTGAACGGCATCATTTGAGTATTTTGTTGATATATATTTGTTAACTTTCCCCCATCAAATCTTAAAAATTTAACTGCACACTTGGCAACGATGAAACAAGTTTAGCTTTTCTTTTTATAAAATAAATCATATATTGTCTTCGGATAGTAATTAGCCCCTATTTGGCCTCAATTTTTCAAATCTCATTTTTTCTCATATCTATTTTCAACCATACGATTCATGAAATCCACATTTTTTATTAACTTTTCAATCTTTTATTGGGATGTGCATTTCAGTATATTCAGGATCGAGAGGTCTTCACTACATTACAAAGGATGAAATCGATAGATGACAACCAAAGAGAAAAGAGCAAAGTAAAAATATGCAGTATTTTATTGCAAAAATATGATGTTATTCACACAGTAAACAAGGGCAAGCTCAACATCATGCCTTTAAACATTGCATTATATAAAAGTAAAAAGCAATCAGACAATATTTTGGTTTATAACACTGTCATGCTTTTTGAATCAAAAAAAGAGGAAAAAAAAAAGGAAGATAACACGAAGAATTTCGAGAGAAGGATAGCCAGTAGTTGCCGAGGGGAGTTAAATACAACATACAAATTGAAGAACAAAATTGGCCGAGAACAATTAATTGGCCAAGCCATCATCAGCAAGAAACTCGGGAACTCAGCATTACGGAAGACTCAAAACAACCACCATCGCCTTCGACCCTGCTTTCTCTGCAGCAAATAAGCAAGTGTGAGGCATGCACAATTTACATTACCAGTGCTAAAACCAGTTTTACAGTGCCCATACGCAATATATTACTAGAGGTAAAACCAGTTTTTGCTTTGATAAGGTGATATTATAAACAAGATGCTCCATGTAAATTCTCTTAATCGCGGTTACTTGTCATTTCATTTATATTAAAAGGCTATTTCATGTGTAATTTAATATTCATTTTACATGCAATTCCATTAAAAATGTCACTATAAATAATCAAGCTGTTTTATAATAAAAATCACTACATTTTTTGCAATAGGTTAATGTACCAGAATCGTCACAGCAGTTCTCATAACAAAACGGAAAATATTTCAATTTGAAATTTCTGAGGGTGTCGAGTGATGTATGCACAAAATGAAAAGGAAAAGAAAAGAAACTGTTCTCAAGCTTCTGTTTCATTGGCTCTTGATCATATTAATAGAACTCAAAAGAAGGATAGAGGGCAGGTTTGGCAGAAACAATCTGGTCCTCTAGTACACGTAATCAAAATCTTGGCCTGCTAAGAGTCTTTGGCCTCCATTAAGCATTTGTTCTATCCACATGCATGGGCAACTAATTAGAGATGATGACTTGTTTACTTGTATAGTTTAAAATCCTGATAATTAATCTTTTCAATACTCAAAACCTTTATGTAAGAGAGTTGGTCCAAAAGTTTGTCAAGCAATTTAAATTTTCAACCCCAAAGACTAACATGATAGACTAATTGCAAAAGCAAGACGAGAGAAGAAACCTTTTGGTCCTGATTACTCTGGGGTTCCAATAATATAGGCTGAGGAAGAACACTGTTGTCAACATTTTGTAAGTATGGCTGGACTTTCTCTTTCAGCATCTCATTCAACTGAAAATTGATACATATAATATAATTAGAAGATGTTTCCAACAAGTAGCAAGTCAAGCAAATGATTTACAAAAAACTTATCCAGGGCGTGTTAGATTAAAATCCAATTAAAATTAAAAATATAAACGTTATTGGGTCCCACTCGTTTAATAAAAGTCAACAATAACGGCTATTTTTTCAAATTTAATCCGATTTTAATCTCTACATACATACTCCCAGTAATGGAGGAAAACATATTAATTGCCTGCAAATATCATTAGGAATGCTACCTAATGGAAATTCAATTGTAGTAAACATTATTCATTCTCAGTATGCATTGCTCACATATGAAGAGTAAAGAAAACTATAAAAGCAGAAGATATCCTACATGCGCAAAAATAAAGATCAAGAAGAAAATAGATTGTTCCAAAAAACTAGCAATTTTACAGAAACAAACACCTTAAAACTCCCTTGGGTGTAGAAACACATGAAGCACTAACCCACCCCCAACAACTTGCTTTTTATCTCAAAAATATTGCAATCTCTTCCTGACATATTACCCAGAAAATGGAGGATACTGTAGTTCTCCACTTAACAAATACCCAATCACAAACTTATGAAGAGCTAGGCATATTTACACTGCTGATCATCTCAGTTGTACAGCCGGCTGCAGCCCCATGCTAATATTTTCTCCAGGACTGGAGATGCAACACAGAATCAAGCAGAAATTACCCATATTGCAGGATAAGACTAGGAGTTAATCCAACATCCCGCTCTTCACCATTATCTCCACCAAGTATCCCATAATTTTTTGCCAAAGTCGTGCTCCCCAAAACAATATTCTACATATTTGGATGCCCATCTGTTCCTCTCACTTCATTGTTTACATGTTCCCACGTAGTCTCATCAGCGTTAAAAAAAAAAAAAAAAAAGGAGGTACCATCAGCCTTTCATTCTCTCAAAGTTTTTGTTAAAAGAAATTTCCCATTTAAGAGCTAGATGAAATGACAAGATCCCTAAATTTCAGGTGCCATACACACACAATGAAAAACATTACAAAGACCCTCTCTGTATAAATCTTTCCCACTCAAATCTTTTCTGTAAAAGTTGATAAATACAATAGAGAGAATGTAAGGACAGAAGAACCTTGTAGGTTTCAAATCTAATATTACATGGCTAATGCAGGGATTAACATTTATCAGTAAAAATTCTTTCCTCAGCTCTCTTGAGATGAGAAAATGGGAGTGAAGATTAAAATTCTAAAAGGTGAAAGTAACTATATCTTGTGCTTGAAAATAATAATTAAATGGATGAATGTCATTGCATAACATATGATCAAATGTTGAAATATACAGACGACACACTAATGTCAAGATACTCTGAAGCCTTCGCAGATTCACTACTAACCTTTTCTTCACGCCATTTTGTTTCCCACTGAGCATCCAATACTTTCTCAGCAATTTCTCTTTGTGCATTTAGAAGAATTGTCATCTCATATAGCTTCTTCGGATCTTTCAGGTCCTCCTCAGTCCAAGAAGATGCATTCAGTGGTAGGTTCAACTCCTGCATGATGAATAACTTACCATATGAACTAGACATAATAGAGGTGCAACTGGTTTGCTGCTCATAGGGATTTATAAATTTGGATGATGTCAGCAAGTAAATGAAGAAAGTCCACAATTTTTCTTTTTATTTTCTCTCAAACAGAGAAACACAGCCAAGAAAGAAAGAAATTTAGTCGACCAAGGAGTTCAATGATGTAATAACTCGGTGTTAACATTTCCAAAAGAAATAGCAGTTTGATGAATGGTTGTTGAAACAGGCACTCAAAGGTCCGCACTCTTATTACAGACACAAATTGTGCAGCATAGACTTTTACTATATCATGTCAAATAACAGAAACAAAGCAATAGGCCAGCATTCAACGAAAGATGGCGCATAAAAAAGAAAGCAGTGAAAATCTCAAGGAAAAGGAAATTTACCCCCCAACTCTGGGGCCGTGGTGGAGGATCAAACTTCATCACTTCAGCCTCCAGCACTTTCTTGGCTTTGTAGCATGGTATATTTTTCACAATAACAGGATCATCCTTAGCACGGACGGGGTCGAGGGAGATTAAAGCCTGTTAATTGATATCGTGCCAATTCAAAAATCATTCCCTTTTAGAATATCACATAATGGGCATGTGCATAAAAAGGTCGAAAGCCTCACAATCATAGATGTCATATATCCAAGAGACATAACACATTGACTTCATTGCCTGACAAAAGTGGCCCAGCAAAAATATTTGTTATTGGTGTGTGAATTGACTTGGTAACATAAAAATTAGATTCCTTAAGACAACTTAGGGCTGAACCTGAGTGCTTAGCCATTGTTAGAACATGCTTAGAGTAATTGTCAATAGAAGAGTAAGATGTATAAATTTCAGTTTCACATGATGGTATTTAAAAAAAATACAAGCTCCAATGAAACATATACTAGAATGAATCTGGTGAACAATTTGCTTTGCTAAAAACTATTACAGATTTGATTCCATCTTCTGGGAGATCAAACGGATTTCTGCTAAACAAGAAGATCAATAAGTTCAAATAAATTAATATTTTCCATTCAGAATATTAATATTCATAATTCAAAAGTAGAAATACAGTGATCATCAGCTGTAAATTTTGACTTGGACTCAATAAGCTAGTGCACTTGGAAAAAGATCTGTGGAAAGAGCGTGGTAAAAGATTTGGTAAAAGAATTAGTAACCGTGATACATATTACATAACTTAAATTTAAACAGATGTAGGAAGTCATAGAATGATAAGAAAAACCCAATTAAAAACCCAATTAAGCTAAGGAATGGAATAAGAAACTTGCATGGGCAAAATAAACAGATGGTAGAAAACAAGAAATTTACATGAACAAAGTTCAAAGATGGTGGAGTAATCAATGATGCTCAAGATTTGCATTTTCAGGTCAATTATTTTAAGGACTGAAAGGCACTGGGCATGCAGTAGTTACAGAGTTGGAGAAGTGAGCAGATGATGGAGTAGACGAGGAGATTAGACGAGGTACTGGGTCGCTGGAACAAGCGATAGTTTTCTACCTTTTTTGTCTTCCAAGTGAAATATTTAATTCATTTTATGTATCTCTACAGTCTTGAAATCTGTCCAAAATGGAGACAGATAGTTTCCTAGTTTTCTTCCTTGTTTTTATAGGCTCTACTTCCCTAGTTTCTGAAACACGTTTATTTACAGTGACTATGGTGTTTGAAAAAAAACGTCGTCATTTAGAAAAATAATTTTCGTGCAAACTAGGCATGGGATAATTAGGCCATTAGGGGGACCATTATTAGGTGTACATAAATAACGTAGTGTTCCACGTGATAACAAGATATTCGGAGCAGACTCGTATTTAGGCCCAAAAATGTTCAATCAGCAGATAACCAAAAAGCGAAGTATCTATTTGTTCAAGTAGACCACCAAATCTTAAATGGGAAAGATGTACAAGTACAGAGTCTAATGTGATTTGAACTACGACATGATTAAATACCTTCCCTCTAAAATTTGTGAATTCCTTAAACACTAATGTTGGAAATAACATAGCATCCCCAAGGTGAAAACCAAATAAAGCAAACTCAACTACAAGTAATGGCCCGAAATGTTTCAGAAGAAATCTGAAATAAAACCACATTTTAATTTGACAAGGGTGCTTAGTAGCTTACTTTACTGACTGAGCACCCTTTCATGGGAGAAATCATCCTACCTCTTGCAAATACTCCCACCCTGGTTTTCGTTTGGCTACTTCATCTCGGAGTTGATCATACCGCATAGATTCCTAAACCACGATAAGGAACATTGCAAGAGTCACGACACCGATAACATAATGACAACCTTAGTATATATGCCAAAAAGATGTAGCTGAGAGTTATTGACTACAGGACAGGGCAAATTATAGAAAGAAGCCACTCAAGCAAGGTTCCTGAAATATGTTATGACACCAAATTTCAAAGGGCAAGTATGTGCATGCTAATACACAATGGATTACGTTATACGTAAAAGAAAATGTCATAATAACTGAATGAGGAAGTATAAGAAGTGGCGAAAGCTAAAGGTTATCAGATCCATCAGAAGAAATAGTAATGCAATTCAAGACATAAGCATTTTCTGACAATGTAAATGGACTGGAGATTTTTTTTCTCGCGTTAGAAGAGCCATCGTAAAACACAAAAGAATTAAGGGAAATACAAGAGTACTCACAAGCATGAATTTTACTCACATGCTTTCAGATATGTAAACTAATGTTCAGAAAATTCTAGCTTTTAAGGGGTCATGTCCAGAATGCAGAAAAATTTATGAAAACAATCCCAATCTCTTGGCTCCTGTTTACTTCCAAAAATATACAATTGCCCTTCTCTCTTACTTCTAATCAAAACCATGCTGAAAGCTGTACAATTCCTATTTCAAATTGGTTTCTACAATCCCAGTGATGTCATTGACTTTGTCTGCTTGAAATCACAAGCATGATACATAAAGAGATATAGGGCAATCAAGAAACTTAAAATTGGAGAAACTGGACCTTGTACTGCCACCAAATTTTCTGCTTGACATCTTCATCATAATCAAAACCTCCCACAATCTGCGGTAAAGTAATCAACCAAAATGCAGCAATGCTTGGATCCTTCATACTGTCAACAATATGCTGCATCAATGAACAAGACTGTTAGCAATGTGTAGTATCAAGCAAAATCTTAGGAATTTACATATGATAATCACAGTTGATCATCATCTGAGACATCATCAATAGGTTGAATATGTATATGTGTGTGTGTGTGTGTGAGAGAGAGAGAGAGAGAGAGAGAGAGAGAAGACAGTAACATATCAGAATCTCCACAGCATAAATATTGAAACTTGAGGTACAGCAGTTCTCTCTCTCTCTCTCTCTCTCTCTCTCTCATTGTTTCTTATTTGTCTCTTTATTTCTCTTTCTGTCCACTAGTCTATGTCAAAATATCTTCAAAAATTAAATGTGAACCTTCTCAACATATTATAGAACCACAACCAAATAGTAGCACTAGAATATCATGCTGAAAACTTACTGTTCATGGTAATACTTAAGCAGATGACAAGAGCATACAGATTCTCTTCAGGAATTGTGTTCGGGTTATATTGAATTCATATTGTATATCAGTAGGTCAACAAATAAAACCATACTCCTGCCACAAGTTTTCTCATATGTAGTACAAATTCTTTGACTTCTATACCAAGTTTTGCTTGTTTGAATGCAACTTCATTACATAAGCAGAACTGCTGTCTTCTTCTTCTTCTTTTTTTTTTTAACATATCCATGGCAACGAAATTATCGTTGTCTAATACAAAATCATAACACTAGTGTGAACTCTTTTGTCGACGGTTAAGAAAGGATAGACACAAAAAATGGGATTAACATAAAGCTACAAAAATTGGAACACACTGCCAAGAGACTGAACTGTGATCTACCAGCTCTACCACAAGAAGAGTGCACTTCAAATAGGCTCAGGGGAACAATGGGGGGAAGGGAGATTTAGAAAGTATTAACCACAATCCAACTAGAATTTTTCATAATGACAACTTGATTTCACATGTATGTTCAGCAGAAATGTCGAGACATATTCTTTGATCACACGAGCACATTCTTCCTCATCCTCTCATAATGCACCATGTCTTATCTTCTATAGTTCTGCGAGAATTGTTTTAAGTTGAAGACAGGAAAAGATAATGATGCAGTACTAACCTCATATGGATAGTCCATCTTACGCAAAATATTGTACGCTTTCCATGGAGGCTCCATTATCTGAGGAAATAAAAAGATAAAATAGAGTTGAATGCCCAATACGTTAATAAAATACCAGCATGAGGCCTATCAGCTATGCTGCTATGTGGTGTATACACAGTTCAATCCATAAACTTCTTTTACTGATTATAGGAACAAATAATTTGTGAACATTAAGATCTCAACAGAAACTCCAAGTAAATAAACTCACAAGAGAAAATAAAATCACAACTTACATCATCGGCAGATATCCTAATAGGCAACTTTCCTTTGCATTCTGGGCATTTCATCACCCCCTGCAAGTAAGCAACTACTTTATACAATATCAAGTTTAAAGTCTTCTAAATCTTCAGAAGTTAAGGTGAGAAGTGAATAGGGTATAGACAATTTTCAATATCAAGAGTAGCACTTGGAGGCCTTTTCATTAAAGCTTCAAAACAGGGTAACCAACAAAATACAGGAGCCTAAACTACAATAGAAGGACCTCTTGCATAAAAATTAAGGGCGAGAGAAATTATCTTTGCAATGCATCACCATTCAAGGATTATATACATAAACACACCCCTACATAAAGATTAAGTTGCCAATAACCTCATACAGGGATAACAAGAAACTAATGCGGAATTTATGGAAGTAGAAATGCAACATATCTCTCACCGATCCATCACAAGTTGGGCACTCTTTAGATGGCAATGGCAAATGCAGGTCAAGAGTGGAAGGAAGATGCACCAACTCAGCTCGGTTATCAGCAATGGCATCAGCAATACTTTCAGCTGTTGCTTTCTCCCCGCTACAGCAGCATCAATTACAAATCCAGAATGAAGTAGAAGTTAGAAAGTGTAAGGCTATACCAATGCAAGGGAAGAACAAGATTCCAAAGAATGAGTCACAACATTGTCATCTGCTCTCTATTATATTAAGTCCCATGAAGCAAAACTGCAACAACACCACTAACAATAGAACATTATTAAGATTAAGTTGTAGCCAGCAGAAAAGTGGTTTTGATGAAAAGAAAAAAAAATAGCAATAATTACAATACAAAGCATGGAGACAGCCACTACGAACATGCTGGGAAATTGAGTTGCCACATTTTACAACTCTAGAAAGATAATAAACCGCAGTGCTTTACTTTGCTACAGTGCAAATGGATAAACCCAAGGAATTGTCTTGATAAAGACCAGACTGTTTTAAAATTGAAATACTCAAGTAAATATAGATATGCTCTTAAAAATTTAGTGAGAGAAGGAGAACAGAGGATTAGTTAATGCACGGCATGAACTTAATAAATGCTTTCGGAAAACTTTAACTTCTATCCAGCTAAATCCTATCCAATCAGGTATCTGAGTACTATAATAAGAGGGAAAGAATCTTGTAATTTATAGTTTAACTCTCACATTTACAAATTAATTAATGTTTGTCTACCTTCTCAAGTTATAATTTTTCACTTGGTACTGCACCTTTCCTGAGCCTTTGCACATTGTACACTGCATCGCCTGCCACCCATTGCAGGTCTGACAATTCCTGCAAGATCGAGCATCCATTTTCAATCAACTTAAAAAGATGAGTTGAAACACGATGGAATGACGTTAGACGACGAAATGTAGAGTTGATAATATATTCATTTGTGTTCTCTGACTTTTACATGATTGGGATAAATAAAAGCACTTTAGTCCAAATAACAGAAACACCAAGATAGGTTTGACCCTGTAGACTGGAAAGGCAAAGAGCCATTCTTAAAGAAAGTTCAAAATAAAGTGCACACACTTTTTTAAACAAGATCTAGTGAAACTGTAGGGAATTATTTTAACTCGATAATAAATAAAGCTGTTTTGGCATTTCGCTTATTACATCAAGTGGATATCAAAAGCACTGAATGGGGGCATAGGCTGATCTAATTGGCTTTTCCTTCAGCCTTTCTGAAGTAGGAAAACCTGAGGACTTCAATTTTTAGTTATTTTGGATGCTTAGAGATTTAGAGGACACAGAAACCAGCAGAAACAAGACAGTGTCTTTTTCTAGTTTTAATTGAAAAAATATTGGATGGCAAAAAACTGATGACTTGAAGGAAAAGGAGGGAGAATTCTAGGCATCATGTCTAGATTCTAGTGGGCATTTCACATGGGGTTTTAATTGAATTACCTACCAAAATAGTACAGATGACCTAATACAAAAGAAAAACGTGAATTGGCCCTTAGTAAGAAAACTATTCTAGATATTCTGGAATATAACATATTTTTGAAAGATTAATACAACCTTCTAAACCTAAGAAAAAATTTAGAAAAATCATATTTTAATCTATAATTGAAAACTCTAATTTATATTCTATTAAGAACTGCATTGGGCTGTAAAATAACTTCAAAGAGCCTTCCCACATGGTAGTTCTTCCTTTAAAGTTCTCTTTCCTAGAACCTTCTATTACCTGAATCACTTTCACAGTCAGCATACATTGTTATTTTCGTTTCATGAAAGTGTAAAGACAATTCTAATGTAAAAGAAAAAGGGAAACATCTTCAAAAGTTGTGAATTAATTGCTCCAGAGTCAAAAGTTTATTACATTCACCATGCCAGTGCACTGAATGTTTTTGCTTGAAATGACAAGTTGCAGACAACTAGGTGATATCAAAGCTGGTAAGTATCATCATCAATAGATGCGTGATGATAAGATCCAACATTTGAAACCACTAACAATCGTGGGGTAGACTAGAAATCACCTTTGACACAGCACCTTCTTACCAAGCTCGAATGCGATATCATAAGTCCCAAGTGTAGCAATGGCCTGAAATCAACCCATGGATGAATCAATCCAAAAAATAAAGAGTAACAGCTTGACATATTATAATCTTTGTCTGAACAAAATACTAAACCCAAATTCAACATAGAGAAAAGAGACGTATGTGTTCTTCTTTATTGCAGCTCTCTCTAAGAAATTTATCCAAACCATTTTGCCACTAAACGGTATTGGTGTCAATTGATGGTGGATAAAATGACATGAAGACGTATTTGTGCCCTCCCCAGAAGTTTAACAGGGGAGAATGTGATTGCCTTATCTAGGTATGATGCAGAAAAGGCTACCAAAGAGGAAAGAAAATTAAATTCATAAATATTTCTGCATTACCAATAGCAATGTTAAGCAGATGAAATCGCAATATAATTAATCAGGATTGACCATCACATTTAATTTGTGTAACCAGAAAAATATCGTGTCTGCATCTAAGCAATGGTGTCGAATAAAATCACTAAATTGTTGGCTTCCAACATGACAGTCTTGAACAAACAACCAAGATGCACAATATCCCACCAAATTAGAACCATTGAGGCACCTCGTAAACCCTTTAAGCAAACCAACATAAAAGGCCAATTAAAAAAAAAAAAAAAACATAAATGCAGGAGAAACCCCATCTCAAAACCCTGCACAAAATGGTAGTTCTGTATGCCTCTTTAGTTGAACTTTACAACCCCAGCTTCACAAATTTGGTTTAACTCTCCAACTAGCAAATAAACAACTAAAACTCCATTAATCATCAGTCATCCACCAGTCAATTCCTCGAATTTTCTTTTTTTTTTTTTTTTTTTTTGCCAAAAAAGTTCAAATCTTGTGAGCAGAAGAAAGACAAATCATATAAAAACCAACACTAACACCTTCAATACTCCCAAAATATAAAATCTACACATACACATTATATAACAAATGTATTTAAATAAGTGTGAGGGTAGATACAAATATGGCGGAGTAAGAGAGCTTGGAGATAAATTCTGGAACGCCAAAGCCACGCGGGGCGGAGCCTGCAATGTCGAAGGCCAGAGTGAAGGGTGAAAGCACGACTTTCACCGGGAAGTCCAGAATGTCCATGATTTGATGCCCATATCGGCGCGAGAAGATCTTGTACTGTAGGTCGGCAAACCGCTGAATGCTTTTCAGCAACCGCTCCGTTCCTCGGCTCATTTTTGGCGCTGTTTCGTATTGAAATTGAACGAGAGGTTTTAGCAGGGAGGAGAAGTGGCTTGTGGATAACGGTGGACGAGGGTTTTATACGTGCTGAGAGATTTGGCGTTGCGATATCGTATTCATTTTTTAAGAACTAGTGAGACGTGCCGTAGTCGTGTAATTGGCCACGTAATAGGGCGGAGTGATTTTTGAGGGATTTGCTTAAAGAGGCCAATCAATAATAATATTTGGTAAAATAGTCCATTTCAATAATTATTGTTTTGAGAACCTTTGGTCTATTAAATCATGTATTAAAAGTCATAAATACCCTTCATTTGAAATGTCTAAAATGTCCAATTTCAAACCAAATTTTACCAAAATCTCATAACATGAATTCTCACTTTCATTCTCGCTTTTCATACTCTATTTAAAACCAACGACAAAATGGCATACTGTCTTTTTAAACGACTAAGTACCATTTTAATAAATTTTGCATTTATTTCACTTTATGTTCCATCGTATCCACGTGAAAATTAATGAAAACATGTTTTAGAGTTTATAACCAAAATGACATGCTATCGTTATAAATGATTTGATGACGTTTTAATTAATTTTGTATTTGTTTCACTTTATATTATCTTGTACCTACATAAAAAATACCCGATAGTGATCAACAACATTGTTTCATGAGTAAACTATGCTATTCTTTACTATGAATGAAGGTAAATATCATAAATTTCATTATATTTCAATTATAGATAAAATATTCAAAACGATAGTTTGTTTAATTTATATAAATCTTTAAAGATGTTCAAAAATATGATCGAATAGTTTTAAAGTGAAATTGAGACCCTGTGACCCAAAATGACATGCTGACATTTTAAATGACTAGTTGTTATTTCAACTCATTTTGTGTTTATTTCACTTTATATTCACTTATGTTTATATAAAATTTAACAAATTTAAGTTTCTAGCATATTTGAACGGCAAGCTAGATAAAAAGTTTATCGGATAGTGACCAACAATATTGTTTTTTAAGTAACTTACAATATACTTCACTACGAATAAATGTAAGTAATACAAATGTCATTATATTTCAATTGTAAGATAAGATACTCGACAAATTAGTTAATTCAACATGTACAAGTCTTCTAAGATGTTTCAAACTACGATGAACTAGTTTGTGAATGAAATGGAGACTTTGCGACCTAAAACGACGTCTGGTCGTTTTAAATGTATGATTGACGTTTTTACTCATTTAGTGTTCCGTTCTATTCATTCATGTTTGTTATGAATCGATGAATGTTAATTATTTAATTTAATCTTGAAATTGTGATGATTTTTTATAAATTTGATAGCTATTTTGATAAGATTTTTTGTTACTATAACAGTATCATTGTTTGTTCAAACCAAAATGGCATATGGTCGTTTTAAACATATGTCTGACGTTTTTACTCATTTAGTGTTCGTTTCGGTTCATTCACGTTTATAACCACATGAATGCTTAGGGATTGAAGTTTTATCTATATTTTGACGTTGCGGTCGACACATTTTTTCAAACTATAATGAGTCACTCCATAATATGGTAGGAAACTACACTATATTTGGCAATAAAGAAAAAATGTAAGTAGCAAGTGTGGTATCGAAAATATAGCACGTGTAGTTGTTCAATGTGTATGAGTCATGTATGATGTTTCAAAACATATTTTACTAATTTTGGAATGAATCGATACCCCATGACCCTAAACAGAATCTAGTCATTTTAAACGTATAAATGATGTTTCTACTCATTTAGTATTCGTTTCAGTTCATTCATGCCCGTAACCACATGAAAGTTTAGGGATGAGAGTTTTAACTCTATTTCGACGTTGCGATCAACACATTTATTCAAATTATAGTGAGTCACTATATGGTAGTAAACTACATTACACTAGACAATACAGAAAAACTAAGTAGCAAGTATGATACTCAAAACATAGTACGTGTAGTCGTTCAATGTGTACGAGTCATGTATAATATTTCAAACACTGTTTTACCAGTTTCAAAGTGAAATAGATACTCTGTGATCCCAAATGGCATCTTATCATATTAAACGGAGGGTTGTCATTTAGGGTTTAGGTTTAAGGATATAGGGTTTAGATTTTAGGGTATATGGCAAAAGTGAAAAATATGTAATTATTCAACATGTCTTTTTAAACGACTAAGTATCATCTTAACAAATTTTGTATTCGTTTCACTTTATGTTCCCTTGTATTTACATGAAAATTAATGAAAAATATGCCTTAATCATATTTGGAGTGAAATTTAGAGTTCGTAACTGTAATGACGTGCTATTGTTATAAACGATGTGATGACGTTTTAACTAATTTTATGTTTGTTTCACTTTATATTCTCTCGTAGCCACATGAAAATGACAGTAGAAAAAATATCACTATATTTAGAGTAAAATCGATAAACAATATTAAACTTCGAAGATCGATAAAAAAAATAAAAGTTCACCCGACAGTGATTAACATTGTTCTATAAATGAACTATACTAGTCTTCACTATGAAGGAAAGTAAGTATCCTAAATTTCATTATATTTCAATTATAGATAAGATACTAAAAAAATCAGTTTGTTTAACTTATATAAGCCTTTTAAGATGTTCAAAACCTCGTGATCAAATAATTTTAAAGTGAAACCGAGACATTGTGACCAAAAATGACATGCTAACATTTTAAATGACCAGTTGTCATTTCAACTAGTTTTGTGTTCATTTCATTTTATATTCACTTATACTCATATAAGAGTTAAACGAATTCAAATTTTTGTCATATTTGAACAACAAGTTAGATACAAAGTTCATCCGGTAATGACCAACACTATGTAATTGCACTACACTTGACAATAAAGAAAACGTAAGTAGCAAGTATGGTATCCAAAACATAACATGTGTAGTCGTTTAATGTGTACGAGTCATATATGATGTTTAAAACACAATTTTACTAGTTTCGGAGTGAATCAATACCCCGTGACCCAAAACGGCATCTAGTCATTTTAAATGTATAGATAACGTTTTTACTCATTTAGTATTTGTTTTGTTCATTCACGCATGTAACCACGTGAAAGTTTATGGATGAAAGTTTTAACTACATTTCTACGTTATGGTTGACACATTTGTTCAAACTATAGTAAGTCACTCCATAATCCGGTAGTAAACTACAATATGCTTGACAATAAAGAAAAAAGTAAGTAGCAAGTATTGTATCCAATACACAACACGTGTAGTCGTTCAATATGTACGAGTCATGTATGATGTTTCAAACACAGTTTTATTAGTTTCGAAGTGAAATCTGTGACCTCAAACGGCATCTAATCATTTTAAAAGGAAGGTTGCCATTTAGAGTTTTAGGGTATATGGCAAAAGAGAAAAAATATGTAATTATTTAACATGTCTTTTTAAACGTACGACTAAGTACCGTTTTAACAAATTTTATATTCGTTTCACTTTATATTCCCTCATATCCACATAAGATACTCAATAAATTAGTTAATTCAACATGTACAAGTCTACTAAAATATTTCAAACTACGATCCACTAGTTTTTGGGTGAAATCGAGATTTCGTGACCCACAACGACATCTGATCATTTTAAACGTATAATTGACATTTCTACTCATTTAATGTCTGTTTCGGTTCATTCACGCCCGTTATCACATGAAAATTTAGGGATGAAAATTTTAACTTATATAAGTCTTTTAAGATGTTCAAAAATATGATCAAATAGTTTTGAAGTGAAATCGAGGTATTGTGACCCAAAATGGCATGCTGACATTTTAAATGGCCAGTTGTCATTTCAACTAATTTTGTGTTCATTTCACTTTATATTCACTTATACTCATATAAAAGTTAAACGGATTCAAGTTTTTGCCATATTTGAACAACAAGTTAGACACAAAGTTCATCCAATAATGACCAACACTATGTAACTGCACTACACTTGACAATAAAGAAAACGTAAGTAGCAAGTATGATATCCAAAATATAGCATGTGTAGTCATTCAATGTCTACGAGTCATGTATGATATTTCAAACAATGTTTTACTAAAATGGTGCATGAACGTTTTAATCGTACGACTGCCATTTTTTCTAATTCATTGTTCAGTTCGCATCATTTTCACTCATTCAGCCCAGACAAGTCATCTATGATATTCCAAAACTTGTTTCGTAGTGAAACCGAGACCTCGTGACCCAAAACGGCATGTTGTCGTTTTAAACGTATAACTGTCGTTTTCCAATTTGGGTAAATCTGCGTAGTTAATGATACAATCTGCAAGTTGTCATAAAAACTGCAATTCCGTTTCACTCTGACTGCTCTAATGTTTGAATAAAACATTCATATAATGTAAAACATAGCAATCAATCATAAAAATCAACACTAACTAGACAAAATCAGATCTTTTATAAATTGATTCAACAATCTCCTATTCCTATCACAAAACATTTCAACTGCGGAATTAAAAGGACAAAGCAATAATACATGCATAGAAATGACTTCATAAGAAATAAGAAAGCCATTTTTAGCTCTATACAAATCCTTATACTAAAGATTGTAGGCTAAAATTTCTTCAAACCAAGACAATGGAGAACTGAGTAAATAAAAAAGAACTAAAAAATAGGAAGCCTGAAATATGATCGGCATGAAACCTGGCTCCTCATTTTTCTTGTAGTGACTCCAATAACTTCAAATCGAGGAGCCCTAAATTGATCCATTGTCTTGAAAGATTCTTAATTCCAATTTTTACTGCAGCATATGTTCCTATTAAATGCCAAGGGACAACAATGGTATACGAGCAACATACTTCGTTGAGTCTGCATCCAAGAAATCAAAACTTCAAACAAAGACCATAGAAGCCCTTGAAAACATTTACTCTTACAGCCCATTTGACAATGGAATGACATAAAAAGAACTCATCTACGAATTTGAAGGGTAAAAACGAATAAATACAAACTCCGAAATTTACAAACCAATAACATTGTCAAAAGTAATACCTTTGATGTAAAAGGGCACAAAGAAATCAAACTTTACATCCATATTGGATGATATTAAGCCAAACAATGCACAAAATGCACCACAACATCCACAAATTAACTTAAAGATCAGTAAAAACACATCAATGTAACAAGGCAATCCACCTACACTAGCCACTGCAACAAAGAAAAGTAAATTATCAAAATCCCATAGAACAAGACCAAAAAAATGGTTTATCAGTGACATCACTTGCTGATAAATTCTTATAGTTTAAATAAATAAGAAATCTTAATGAACAATTGAACCTGATCTTATGCTTACAAGCACATTGAAATTCCACAATCAAGTAGCCCAACACATTACAGTACAGAAATCAAAAGTAAGCATCAAAATCCACATGAAGCAATCCTCAGCCCACCCCATCCTACAAAACTATAAGCATCGCACACAGAGAACTCACATGCCTCAAACACAGACCCACATACTAAAATTAAGCCCAAACAAACAAACCCAAAATGCAATACATTCCATTACACGTAAAATCACAAAAACACAAACGAAAGAAAAAGATTTACCTTGCAGATGAAAAATAACGTGACAACGTAAAACACAAGAAATAATAGAAATATGTGCATACCTTGAGGGTGGGGGAGGGGTTAATAGCAATGGAGTTACTGCTTCGAGAAGCAGGAGAAATCCGATTTCCTCTTCCAACAACAAATGGAAATCTGCCCAACTAATAGTCAAGAATGCTTACACCCAAGGTAATCAGACGAAGGGATTCTCGCCTTCGACTTCGAGATTTAATTTAGGGTTAAAGAGTTTCCGACGAAGGGATTGTCGACTTCAACTTCGAGAGGCGAGAGATGAATTTAGGGTTGAAGGGTTTCAATTGATTTGGGCAAGGGAAAGACAAATATTTACTCATACAAAAGGAGGGTAATTTAGGTAGTTTATTAATGTTGAATTAGAATATTTATTTTAAAACTTTAATTGTGATCAAAGGCTAAAACCCCAAACTGAATTATGAAATAGACCATTTGCCCCAATTACCACGTAATTTTTGATATTTTTGAAACGTCACTAATTAAATCTTATTTAGTAATACTGATAATTGAAACGTGAAAGATAAATATGAACTTCGTAATTTACTTAGGCTATGTTTGATAGCCACTTTTTTTCATAGCACGAAAAGTGGTTGTTTGATTGGAAATTTTGGCTTAGAAAACAAATTCTCCCCACCCTCCCACGCGTGCACTTTTTCACCAAAATGGAAAATAGTTTCCAAGTTACTTTAAATTTATTATTATTATTATTATTATTATTATTATTATTATTATTTGGCAATGGATATAAAATCTATCCACAATTGTAAAAAAAACTTATCATTTATATTGACAATTTTGATGTAAAATAAAGTCAAACAAATACCAATTTTTTTCCAATTTTTATTTTTTTTTATTTTTGGCAATCTAAACAAATTATATCCCCAATTATAAGAAATTTTATCCATTTAATTGACAATTTCCATGAAAAATAAAGTCAAACGAACAATGTGAAAAATTATACTAATCAAACACAATTAATTACAATTCCTAATCAATTCAATTCCCTGAAAAATATTTTTTTCACTCATTTTCCACCATTGCAATCAAACGGACCCTTAAGGTAAATTAGAACACATTTTGAAGTAACATTTATAATAACCAGAACTATTTCTCTGGAAAGAAATGTTGGATAATAACATTGTTACCAAAAAAAAAAATCTATCTTTGATTATCCAGATTTATAGATGCAAATAAAAAATGGGGTGAAAGTGTCCAGTGAAACAAGAGTTGGTGTGCATATTTTACACTTTCCAGGTTCAATGTATCTACTTAGGGCGTTTGATAAACATGATTTTCTATGGATTCCAACTTTTGCACTTTTTTTATAGCAAAATTTTTCTCGGAAAACGTTTTCCTCCTAGAGCCATTTTTCCTTGAATTGAAGGAATTCCTTTTCCTTTTGGTTTTGTGATTTTTCATTTTCCAGGGTTTATTATTATTATTTGTAATTAGAAGAAATTTTAGACACGACGGTAAAACAATTTATCATTTTTATTAACAATTTTCATACAAAATAAAGTTAAAGAATTGTATTCGGTATGGTAATTTTTTTAATTTTTTTTTTGGAATTGGAACAAATTCAAGACCCAGTGGTAAAAAAAATTATCACTTTAACGGACAATTTTCATGAAAAATAAAGTCAAACGGACACCAAACTTTCAACATTTTTCAGGTGAAAAATTATATCAATCAAACACAATTAATTACAATTCTCAGTAAAACAAATTCTAGGCAATTCAATTCTCCGTAATTCATTTTATTCCCACTCATTTTTCATCTTCGCAATCAAACGGACCCTTACATATTGGAGTGCCTTTGTAAAAAAAACACAATGATTCATGTAACAAAATAGTTGTAGAAAGAGACCGTTCACTAAAAATTGCAAGGCCTTGAGCATTTGCAGTAAATAAATGATCTACTAACAAATTTAATGCCTTGGGTAAAAATGTGTTGCATTGGCAAAGTAGAAATAAAACACTATCTACAAGAACTCAAAGAAGAAGTTTATATTCTGACAAAAATATAATGGAGTGCTATAGTACATGATACTATTTATGCAATAACCTGATCAATTTTCTTGGAACCAATAGATACAAAAACTGCTATATGATAAGAAATGGTATCATTCATAATCACAACATATGAGATACAAGAATTTTTTTATCGAAAATTTCAAAGGGAGAGTCATGATCAAGGAATCAATTTCAGAAAAATTGTGTTAATGCTTCCCGAATGAATGTTAATTAATAGACTAAGACAAACTACAAAATAACATTTTTAGGAGGAAACAAATGATGATTTATACATTTCAAAAGCATCACAGGCGCCATCATAGTTAAGTTACAATCTAAAACATCATGAAACTTGTTATACATTCCTCCTAAGCTCAAACTTCATGGAAGAGTTTTCATGCAAAAGTAGTGTTACAAAATAAAACCAAGTTACAAGTCGAAAGACCATGAAGTTTTTGTAAATGATGCTATAAAATAAAACAAAGTTGTTCAAAGGCAGTTGGGGTAGAATCATTTAGATGGAGATGTCAAAACGAGCAAATCAATCTTTTAGGTTGTAACATTGATGTTGTCTTCAAATACACATGACGATGATTAGTAGAGTTTTCCTTTCTCTGTAACTAGATCATTTTTTGAGCTAGGGTAGCAATTTTCGTCTCAATTTTTATGTTGGGAAGTACTGGCTCACTTGAAGTTTGGAACAACGATCGCTTTGTAGACGGTGGTGACATTTAGTGATTATCATAATTCTTGTTTACCTTTGCAAGGCATTGGAAACATTTGTCTTTCTCACTTGGTTGTTCTGTTCCATCAGTAATATTAGAGAATGCATTGAAGACAAATACAATTTCATACTTGTACTCAACAGTGTTTGGCTCCAGTTGTGTGACCTTGACATAAAATATGTGTTCTTCTTCAGGATCCATTTGAATGAATTCATCAATGTTCGGATCACTTCCTTGTTAAAAGTGAGGATTGAAAAATTACTATTAATATGCATGAGTGATTAAAGGTGACATGGTCAGGGCATGATATACGCACTTACTAATTTAGAGCGCTTCATTAAAGTCTCAGCATTATACTTCAACAATGTCTCAGCAGGCCGCCAATCGCACTTGCAATTAAGATTCCACTTGCATCTTCTAAATGTACATTAGCATTTGTCCTATTATAATGGAGATTAAGTTCATTATCATTAAGAAAGAAGATTGAAATGGAAGAACACATGTCAAGTTTAACAAGGCATCTTTATAAGTGGTACATATTGAAAAGGAATCTAGCTAGCATTACCTAGGAACAACTCTTGAGAAAGGATATTTGTAGTAAATACATGGGAAAGTATCACCAAAATCTATATGGCTGACTTTATTGCAATTGCTACAAGACATGTACAAAAAGTTTGATTTGTTGCTCTGATGACTTGAGCCATAAGTATTTATGTTGTGTAAACATTTATTGTTAACATAAACTTGTCAACAGGAAATACAACTGTAACTATGTAGGACAGAAGAAATAAATAATATGTGCACAATAAAGTCAAATAAGTTACCCCTAGTAACCGACTTTCTATATTTTGTATTTGCGTAAATTTCTTATGGGTTGGAGGAGACAACTTTGTTGGTATTACTGTAAGACATGGTTTCCCCTGTGTGATTTCATTCAGCTCATCAGTATGTGTTTCGACCCTTGCATTATATGATTTGATTATTAAAAGTTAACTATTAGGTAACAATAATCAAAGCTTCATACATGAGTGAAGTACGAAAAAGAAAATAAAAGTGGAGTTTGAATGTATGGAAGTTGATGACATATAGTTAATATGAATTACAGTAAAATATTTCCTATATTGTACAAGTTATTTGTATTTACCATGCTCATAACTCTGCAACTTGGTGGAAGCTAGTGATGGCAACGGGGCGGGGCACCCCCACCCCGCCAATCCCCGCCCCGCCCCGTGCCCCGCTCCACCTTTAACGGGGCGGGGCGGATTTTTGCCCCGTTTAATGCCCCATTTAGTTTTTTTTTTTTTTAAACCAAAAATTTCCAATTAAATACAATTCAAAATTTTATAATCCAAAACAAATAATATTTAAAATAATTACATTAATATCCAAACCAAACAATGAAAACAAACAATGTCCAAAATTAAATAAACAACGTTCAATATTTTTTTTTTTTAACTAAACGGGGCGGGGCGGCAATCCCCGCCCCGCCCCGCCAACCCGTCGAGCGGGTTTTTTGGGGCGGGAAGGGTTTTTTTGCCATCTCTAAATGTAGCATCTATAAAGAAGGTTCTATTTATTTTGGTTGACAATGTAAGACCTGCAGTAAAAACTAAACATTAGTTGTTGTTTGTATAGATTCATATTAATTTTTATGGACAAAAAAAGTTGTACAGAAAGGTGTAAGAGTGATCACCATTAAAAGATGAAACTTTCAACCGATTAGATAAGATCACAGGCTTTTTGGCAATGTTGTCCGCAAAAAAATGCATTCTTTTTTGACATAAATATCCCACGTTGTTAAGATGATAGTATGAAAGCTTTTATCAATTAGTATAATGTCCTGCATATATGTTTGGTTCCCACATCATGTTTGAATGAGTCGTTTTAGATGCATGTCGATAGCAACTGCAAGTATGCTTATATAGATATTATATGTAATAACATTATTTAAAACGTTAATACACATGGCAAGCAGATATGAATGAACTGAAATACAAATGTAAGATATAGTTATGAAAAATAGAGAAAGAATTAGCAAGAAGTACTTATGTCGTTGTTGCAGTCTATGTATTTTTATAGTTCAACAAACGGAGTGAATGTGTATGTTGAAAATAGGAACTCTGTGTTATTCTTGTTGACTTCTTGAATTCGCGTCGTTCCAGTTATTGCCCACTGTACGTCACCATTTAAAGCTCGAGAGCATTTCAAACGATGTATGTTTTTCTCAATAAAAGCTAATCTTCAAAGGCAGTAACGTTCCCATCATACAATATTGTGTGCACTTTATTTCCATATGAGAGATTAAAAAAAATGGAAAATATTATAAATATTGGTTCATATAGTAATGTTTACCCTAAAAAATAAAGGATGATAGATTATACTGGTTTATCTGAAGCTATTTACCTCAAAATCCATTAGCACCAAGTTTTGATATCTATTGTTACTATTTTTTGCTTGCTTCGGGGCCAATTTCTCCGCAACTATTACCTTGGCATGTCAATTCTTTTGATTTGGACTGATTTCTGATATCAATTTATAATTTCATGTCATCTTGCTGAGTTTGGAAGAAAGATAAAAAATTAAAGAGAGACAATGCAAAATCACTAAATGTACTAATGTGCAAAAAATATGTATACTTTTTTTATATATTTTTTTAACAGAAGAAATGAAGTGGTTGATAGCATTTTTGCCTTTCAAGTGAGAAAGTAGAAATTTGTTTTTCTTGCTCTAAGTATATGTTTTGAGGCTTGTAAAGTTGGTATATGTAGAAGTGTATTGCTTTTCTTTTGGTAAGTAATATAATGTGTGTTGCAGATTCAAGGAAAATCTAGAGGAAAATAAAAGTACTTTTGTGTAGATATGAATCGGAGTTTGATATATGCACAATTGTACTTGGTAACTTTTTTCAGCAAAATACGACTGGCAAGTCAAAAAGTAAATCGGACAGTAAAAGAAATATGGGTACTCATATCAGAGTGCAGAAATGTTTTGACATTTTATTTTGTAGATGTGACAGCTTAGATATGCATATTTTATTTTATTTTTTTTTGCATAATTTGCTACAAATATGGCTGCTCGGGTATGTATGATTTATGCTAAAATGACTGGTCAGATATCTAGACACAAAATATGGAGCCCAAAAAATGAATCACAATCCCAAAAAAGAGTAATCATGATAAAAAAAAAAATTTGTATAAATCACCCGATTAAAATACATCAAAAAAACCATATTTCCAAATTTAATGGACAAAAATATTTACAAATAACTTGTAAAACATGAAATAATAAATATAATCAATAACATGATAACATTGTTGAAAATCTCATTCAACAATACTTATATGTCGTCGATGAGTGTAAGTAACTCATTAAATAAATATCTTTAAATCGTAGTTTTTGGCATGTTCTTGAGCACTTACGGGAGTTTTAATTTTGTGATATAGATTGATGAAATTGAAAGAAATAAGCAAAAGTTGGAAAAAATAAAACATGTGCTAAATTGTAAGAGATCCAAAGTTCGAGAACTAAAGTGTAAATACTCTAAAGTTGTGTTAGACCTCAAAATGAAGATTCAAGAATTCTAGGAGTCAATTGGATGAAGAAAGAAGTCAAAGGGATCAAATATAATCAAAGTATGATCACACATCAATTTCTAACCGAAAAAGTTATGCTCCAGATTCGTAGTCTCATATTGAGATTCATTTTTGACAAAGAAAACTTTTGAATTAGAAAATGATATCTGAAGCAAAGTTGTATCTCTTTAAGGTATCTTTCCAGAGCATCTTGAAACGCTTCAATCGGATATCATAAGCAAAAGTTATGATAAAAATACTGAAAGATGCACACAACAATTTTCCAATCGACGATGAGCACTGCGCCGCCGCCATTACTAAAAATAAATAGAATCGTGAGTGCCAAGGAACCTAATCTGGGCACCGAGGCACTGCATGTGCGAGAAATCTATTTTTATATTTTTTGAATCTTTTCTTGGCCCAATTTAACTCTAATGCATCCCTAAACTCTAAAATACTATAAATACAAGTAAGAAGTAAGAAGATCTAATTGGGGGGGCTGTTATGGGAGAAAAAGGGAAAAAAATGGTTGAAAACAAAGGACATTAAATACAAAGAATGGAAGAAATCAATTGAAGAAAGCATGGAAATATAAAAGGGGATTTCGAGCAACACTCCAAAAAGAGTTTTTCTTACATTCTCTTTTATGTTTTCCATTATAGATTGTTTAGATTTTATGAATTTCTTCATAAGCTAAATAATTTAGCTAGAGTTTGATGTAGCCACTTGAGATTATGGTTTGATGAATATATGAATTATTTCTTTTGGAATTTTTGCTTCTATTTAATTGTGTCATGATTTTAATGCTTTCAATTACTTGATCAATAATTGAATGAATATATGCTAGTCAATTCCGGCACTCGAGAAAGGGGAAGTTAGATGCGATCAAAGGATTGACACAACATAGGTTTTATGAATTTCGAGAGAAAGTGTAAAATCTATGAAGTTTACTTCACAAAAGAATCGAGACTAGATAAATTCTAGATTTTAGTTCGGAATATAAATATTGGGATTAAATTTTAGGGTTAATTTTTAGCCGAAACTCGAGAGAGGGGAGAGAAATAATTTAGGATTCTTGTCATAATTGAAGGTTAAGTGAAATCATAATTGAATGTTTTCTCAACTTGATTATTTGCATTTCTCGTATTTGTCCACCAATCTCATTAGATTAATTTAAAATCATTCATTCAAACACTCATTGTCTAAGTAAAATAAAAAATTACATAATTATAGTACTTAGTGGAATTAAATTACAATCCATGTGGGTTCGACACTTAACTCTATTACTATGTTACAAAACTTGACACCGTACATTGCGGTAAAATTCACGTTATAGAAAACGCGTGACAAATTTTATTTGATTTTTACTAATATTATTACCAAGTAGTTTTTGTTTTAATTTAGATTTTCTTTTATTTTGTTAATTTTAGTCACCTACACTAATCTCTTTGATATTTTTCAGGTACTATTCAATAATATGTGCATGATTCTAACATTGGTAAGATAGCGGAATAATTTAAATAAGTAATCTCGAGAGTAGAATAATTTAAATAAGTAATCTCGACATGGATACAAATTACAAGTTTGTAGAAGACATCTTTTACCAGCTTTGCTATGAGATGCATTACACTGAGTAATGTTTAAATAGACGTATTAACACTCATACGGTAAAGCTTATAGGGTTTATAGAATATTTAAGCTGTCAAAAAGAAGCAATTGACAAATCTAATGAAGATTACATGCCTTTGGGAGATTATGTACTTATCGATTGGGATGAGGACATCACACTTAAGGGAAATGGTCCTTCTCTGTTTAACGAGAAGATAATTGCAAAGTAATATAACAAACTTGTCAAGTTGGAAGAGTGCAACATATGTATTGAAGATTGAAGTTACTGGAATGAATTGAGAAGGTGAAAATACAATCCATTCGAATGGGTTGAAAATAGAGACTTCTCGTTGCTCGTAGACTTAGATTGTAAACCGACTGTTCAACCCGAAGAAATATCAACTATTGAAGAATGACAGAAATATGAGGACAAATTAATCACAAAGGAACCAAATGAAGAAGTGGCAATTAATGAAGATGAATTGAACACAAGTTCATTTGACTTCATTAATTGTCAAATAATTGAATTTATGATTAAGCTTGAGGAGGAACTAGAAGTCTACATAGTTGAATTCGAATCAGATATAATAAACAAGTCATATCACATTGGAGGAGGCAATGTAAAAATTTGGAAAATCAACGAAGAGTGGAGCAAAGGCAAAAGAAGCAAAATGAGTAGGGCGTCAAAATCTTTTTTCAAAGTTCTATGATGCAATTGCCTAAGTCAAGCTAATGACTATAAACGAACGCTTCTTGAAAGGTAACCCAAACTTTCTTCCCCTTTTCATTTATTTTGCTCTTGAATTATATGATAGTTTAGTTTAGTTTATTTTATAGTTTAGTTAAGAATTCTTCAGTTATATCCCATTTCCCTTAGGTCATTAAGTAATTAAGTTGGTTGTTAGATATTTGAACTAAGTAACACTTGTTTCATGTAATTAATATATGAAATTTAATTTTTCAGAAACATGATGTCGCGAAACATCCAAACCAACATTAACAAGTAGAAAACGGGATACACACCAGCATCATGAACACCACAACGTCACGGGCAATACAGACAATTCAGGGAAGTCTCCTCCTTTTTCTTTAATTTTGCATTGAGACAATATTTAATTTAAGTTTGTGGGTATATTATAAATTGTGTCTAATTGACTTGGTTTTATTTTTTTAATGTTTTGTGCGATTTGTGTGCATGAAAAAAATTTATTTTTTTATTACACATTTTTGCATGTTTGTGTGAGTTAGATAGTTTTGCCAGCATTGATGTATGTAATTGAGAACATGTGTTGGTTTATGAATTGTGGATAAGTTATGTGTTTGAGTTAATATCTTTGCATATTCATGTGAAACGGAAAATATTTATGCATGTGAGTCGATTGTAACATTGTACATGAGTATGTTGATTCACGTTTATAGATTAAAATAGAGAATTTAGATACTAAACACAGACAACCATTAAACAAAAACAACCATTAGAGGATCAACATTTTTTTTATCAACTTTTTAAACCATAAATTTTAGCTTTTATCAAAATTTGTTAAACTTTTGTCGCATAAACCTTGCATGTTTCATGTGTTTGGAAAGTGATTATAATCTATTCAAATTATAAATAAATAAAAAATAAGTAGTTGATAAGTGGATAGTGTGTGTATATATATATCTTGCAAAATGTGTGGATTGTTTGAGCCCTATTTTGGGTTGGGGGAACATATTTTTGAATAGTGATTTTTTTTTATTTTTTTGAGAATGTATGGTTAAAAAGTAATAAATTTTTTTTGACTTATGTGAAAAATATGGGAAGTAAATTAGCTTTTTAGCACTTGAGGGCTAATGCGTCGTGATTTTAATGGACAATTCTACCACGTGTACATATAAAGCCATCCATCGAAGCTTTTCTACTTCCCATGACATTTTAGACAAAAACCATAACAAGAAGCTAGATGTATTAAATAAAAAGAAAAAAAAATGAAAACATAAATAGAATATTGAGCAAAAATTAAGAATTTTTAGACTATTAAAAAGTGACGGATCAAAGGAAAATTGTGGAACAATATAACCAACCTAAAATTTCCATTTACTCTCCAAAGTTATGTTGGCAAGCTTATACAGTGCATGATAAAATTCAGCCGCCAGGCAAGAAACATGCTAATGGTTTTTTCCAAACCAAACAATCATGAGAATAAAATATAAAATAAAGTATTTTCTTTTTCAAAACTTGTAAAATAAATGACGAATAAGTGAATAATACTTACGAGTATGTATGAATAAAACATCACTTTAGTGTTGATAAACATAAGCCAAACATATAGATGTACAATTAATTCCAACTTTGTTTGAAAAAGAAATAGAAAAAGATAAAGGGAAAAATTCATATATAAGGTGTATTCTTTACCTCAATTCAAAAGTAAAGTAAATAGTTTGAAAATTCAAAAATCAGGTATGAATTTAATTAATTAAAAATATTTATTAAATAAAAATAATAAAGTCACATTTTGTGATTAATGGTCACATATTCATAATTATAAGTTACAAATTTATTTACTGGTCACATATCGTCAAATTTTTTAATCACAGGTTATTTCGAGGTCACAGATCGAAAAATTTGTACGTCACGGATTATTTCGAGGTCACAGATTTTTAAATTAGTTGGTCACAGATTATTTTTAAGTCACATTTGTTGGTCACAGATTATTTTTTAGTCATATATTGTCAAAATTTTCAGGTCACAGATAACCAAATACTTGGTCACACACCGCCGCCACCAAATCGCACCAACAGATAGACACATCACCACCGTCATCACAGCCACAACCACCATCACTCCCTTCACCACCAACAAACACCCTGCATGACTATCATCGCACCCCTTACCATTGAACAACCATCGACACCACCACCCCTCACCACGACAACCACCACTAAAACACAACCAGTTACAAACTGAAAACAACACCACTAAATACCGCTGCTGCCGACAACATCAATCGTTACCGGTGATGACACAGACACAGACACACATACATATTTGCCTGCCACAGACCCTTCCCCACACTCACAGACTCATCCCACCCACACTCACAGACCACGCACACACAAATAGTTACTCACACTCATTCCACCCACGGCCACAACACTACAGACAGCACACAACAAAAATCAGTTACCCCCAAATCCAACAAAACCACCAACTGAGAACTCCGGATCGACCTTCGGAAACCTCCGTGTGGTGTCTGCGTTCGGAAACCTCCGGATCGAAGACCCACAACACCTCCATTTAGCACTGAACATAGCGCCGCCGAACAAAGCATTTAGCACCGTACATATCGCCGAACACTCAATCTCCTGCCATCGAACAGATTGCCAAACAGAGCACCGAACAGATCGCTACCGCTGCTCGGGGAGTGCGCCGCTGGTGTTGCAGGGAGTTCCACCGCCGTTGTATTGGTCTCCGACGACGATGGCTGAAGAAGGGAGACGGGAGCGATGAGAGAGAGAAGAGAACGGCGAAGGACAGAGAGAGACGGGAGAAGGGATAAAATGAAATATTAGGGTTTTAAATTTTTAATATTAATATATTTATTAAAATATAAAATTATTAACCTAATATCTGAAATATGATTAAAAAACTTTAGCACCTGACTTTTGCACTAGGATCTTCAAATGGCTAGAAATATGTAATTTTCCCAAAGATAAAGCCCCTATTTAGTGTAGTTAAAATTCAAATTTTTAGTAGATTTTGATAAAATTTATGATTGAAAACTCGTGGATGATAAATTTAATAAAGTTATACCTATTTTTTATCAAAATTTGAAGCAACGCGAGAGAAAAGATGGCAAAGAATAAAAGAGGAATATCTGGTATAGGAAACGAAATGATAAAGCTTTTCAAGAACCAAGATTTGGCACGGCACGACCAAAATCAATCTTGGCTCACCGCTGAACAAACGCAATCACTTCCCACATTAAAAAACGTGAAAAGAATCTGTCCACACCAACCAAACACACACACACATATATACACATCTATACGTACACCATGTCTGCAGCTTCAGCAGCCCCATTTGCCATTAACGGAGTTGTGAAAATGGGCACCCCACCACAGGCATATTTAGAGAGCCATAAAGTCAAAGAAACTAAAGCCCTTATTTCAGAGCTGTGCCGCCAGTTCTACCACCTGGGTTGGGTTTCTGGGACTGGTGGCAGCATCACAATCAAAGTCCATGATGACTCAATTCCTAAATCCCAACAGCTTATTGTCATGTCCCCTTCCGGTACGTGCGTATTTTTGGGTATATTACATACATATTTGGCGTGTTTTATGGGTCAATCTGCGATATTTTGATCTTTCTTTTCGGATTTTGTGAATGAAAAACTGGGGTTTGTGGGTGCTCTGTAGGTGTGCAGAAGGAAAGAATGGTGGATGAGGATATGTATGTGTTGTCACCAAATGGATCTGTTTTGTCTGAACCATTGGCAAAGCCATGGCCCCATAAAACTCCGAAATGTTCTGACTGCGCTCCCCTGTTTATGAGGGTATATTGTACACTTATTCTGCGCTAAGTGTTTGTTCTGGAGTGTGTACTTTACATGCGTTCATCAGTAAGTGTTTCGGGGTTGCTTTTAAAATTTGGTTTATCGGTTTCATCATGGTAAGATTTGGCTAAAGATTGTCCTTTTGGATTGTGTATTTAGGATCCACTCTTCTTATCACGCTTTTTTTATCATTGCAATGATGTTCTGGTTGAGAATTTCCTTTGGCGAAAAATAGTCTTTTGATGTAAAGTTAAAGCTTCTCTAAATTGGTGACTACTATCAGTATTCACATGTTAAGAATTATGAAGTTTGATTACTGTAGTGGGCATATTGTTCAGGTATTTACCAATACATTTTCTTTTGTAAATTTGTTTTAAGAGTAATACTCATCTGTTCTGCAGGCATATGAGATGCGTAATGCCGGTGCTGTCATCCACAGTCATGGAATGGAATCTTGCCTCGTAACGATGATCAACCCATTATTAAAAGAATTTCGGGTACATATTGTTACTTGGCTGTTCTACAGTTAGCGTGGATAAAGTCAAATTTTATAGTCTCTTATATGATCCTTTATGTCTCCTTCGAGATTCTTTAATTGTTAGTGCAT
This sequence comes from Fraxinus excelsior, assembly GCA_019097785.1. Taxonomy (NCBI): domain Eukaryota; kingdom Viridiplantae; phylum Streptophyta; class Magnoliopsida; order Lamiales; family Oleaceae; genus Fraxinus; species Fraxinus excelsior. Next base: position 42,243,433 of record CM032625.1, on the reverse strand, counting down.
AAATGTACATGTTTTCTTTTTGTTTCTGTCTTGGGTGTATTTGAAGTTAGTTTTTGGATGATCTCAACCACAGATTATATGTTTGCGGAGAATGAAGTAATTTAAGAATAACATATTAGAACGTGTCAATGCTGCTGTACTTCCATTTCTTGTATTTAGTCACTATATAACTTTTATCTCTGGTTGCCACTTGCCAATGGCTGAGCTGGTTCATATTTGAAGAGATGTACAGAATAATCATCTCAAAGAAATAAACATTAAGAGGGAATTCATATTCAAGTGAGCAACAGGATAGGATTGAAGCTTGCTCATAAAACTCACACTACACTAAATTTTTCCGCACTGAAGAAAGTTTATGAAGTTTGTTCTAGAAGTAGAGAAATTAGTGAAGGGGTGCATGTGCATCCAATTAAAGATTCTTATTTGAAATTTAATTATTTCTCCAAGATGCATTTGACAAGGTCTGAAAACTGTAGAGGAAAAGTCGTCACACGATCTTTCAGATCCTTGCTACTATGCTCATAGGAACAATTTTGATGACAAAATTGATTTGTTTACCTGTGATGTAAAACTTTGTTCAAATATTTATGTTTTATGAGCTTTATCGTGGTGCCTCTTTCCTTATTACAGATTACTCATATGGAAATGATCAAAGGAATTCAAGGGCATGGTTATTACGACGAACTTGTCGTCCCAATTATAGAGAATACTGCCCATGAGAGAGAGCTCACAGAATCTCTCACCGAAGCAGTATGTTTTCTTCCTTCTCTTTTATGTGCATGCCTAAACTTGTGTGTTTGAGTAACAGTAAGAATTCTTTCGTTGAATTGAGGAAAAGAAGGAAAGCTGACGACAGTGGGATATTTTCAACAACCACATACTAATGGCATAAATCTATATCTGAGCAGAATTTTGGCGTATATCATCCTCCTTACAATTCAAATGAAGATATGAATGCATCTGGGCTCCCCAACAATTTATTCCTAGGGTCACAGATTGGATTTTTTGTAACTCTTTTGATGCATGCATTCTCCTCTGTTTACCAAGCTTGTTATTATTTGTGGATTAGTACCATTACTTTCAAAATACTCTACAAGAGGATGCTGAAGTGTTAAAGCCTATGTGGATCAATTTTTGGATATTGAAACATTTCCTGGTGCGATGATTGGAAAGGCATAACATAATATTCCTCACCTACCATTTTTTATTTTTTGAGGAATAATTGATGATTTCCTTGCCACAAAAATCTGGCACAACTGATTACAATAGTGATCTCGCCATCTCAGTAGTTCTATTAATTTTCCATCCACTGACCTGGTCATAGAAAAATAGAAACAAATATATATCATTTTCCACTTTTGTTCTTTTAAATTTTACGGTATATGATTTAATTTCCAGATTATCAATGCATGTGTTTTTTTGCCTCGCATGCAAGTAGTATGTACATTGTTGATTAACTAAAAGCAAAATATAAGTTGCCAATGGAGTTGAGACTTGAAGCGAAGTTTGAAGATGAGACCTTGATGCAGTGTGTTAGCCACTGTTTGATTGACAGAATAAAGAATTGTATTAGGAAAGAACTGAAAGCTAGTAGAATGTAGTGATTGTAAAAGAAATGGAGAAGAATGTGATTGAACAAAAGATTGTCCCTGTGCAAAACTAAGGGTTTCTGTAATTTGGTTGTTAAAGACTTTTGGAGACCATGTTTCTATGTCTCCAGTAGTGGCATTCTTCCATGAAAATGATATTTATTCCTTGTTTTTCAGATTAAAGCATACCCCAAAACTACAGCTGTACTCGTCCGGAACCATGGGATATACATATGGGGTGATTCTTGGATCAGTGCTAAAACCCAGGTATATGGAAGCTTATACTATATGTCCTAGATTTTGCTAAGAGCGTAGAATTTTTTTGTAGTCTCTGGTGATTGAGAAAGTTGCACTCCTGAGATCTTGCTATCTTTACAAAACAAAAAGTTATCTAATCTTCTCAAACTTCGCTCCAACTTTAAGTTTCCGTTTGGATATCAAATTTCTTTTATTTATCTCTAGATAGTTATTGTGAGTGGAAATACTCCTCTATTTACTTCAGACTTAGCACTGTATCTTCTCTTTTTCCTTCAAACCTTAAGCTCTCATCTGGTGATCTGAAGTCTTTTAAGTAGAGAAACTTCAGTTCAAAAATTGATGATATTTATAACTTACATACTTGGTACCATACCTTTCTATTTTCCCTTCGAACTGTAAAACGTTATCTGCTGATCTAAAATCTTCAAGGTAGGGAAGCACAAGCTATTGAACAGGTGCAACCTTTTACATTAGACCTAGCATGTTGTTTAAAGATTTACTAAATGTGACATTTTGTTGCCATCGAAATCAGCTTCAACACTTCCTTGCTCTGTGGCTTTTGTTTGCTTTTCTATGTTATCACCACTGTTGATTATACATTCTTTGGGGTTGTTGGATGTCAGAATGAGGTCCAAGGTTTTATTTTGTAGAATATATTCTAAGTTCTTGTTGCGTAGATAATATATTGAAAGAAAAAGGTTTAGAATTAATCAGAGTAGGAATTGAAGCAAGGAGTGTAAATTTCAAGAAGGTGGAAGTACATGCAGTTAGGCGGCAGTGTTGGAGGTTATGTACTACATAAGAGCGAGCAGTTTTCGTACTCAGGCTCAATCATCCACATGGAAGGAAAATTGGTGGAGGCTAGTCAGGTTAAGTTGAGAAATGCAACTATGATAAGGGATCAAAGAAACCCTGTAAGATTGAATTTTTTTGTTTAGAATTTTGATAAGATCAAGAATGCTACATGGCTCTGGGATATAGGGCTGCCAGAAAAGAACCTATGCATCAGTTGAGTGTTGCTAATATGGGATTGTTGTATTGAATTTGTGGGGAAACTTCAAGAGTCAGAAATGAACATACACGTGAATTGGTTAAGTTTGTGACTATTGGAGAACCAATTGAGACAGGTTTGTGCAAATTCTAAGAAGACCAAATGATGCACTGGTTAGGAAAAGTGAAGTATTAAACAAAGACCTGAAAAAGCATTCAACCTGAAATCACATCAGATGAGTTTATGAGAAAAGCTTCGTGCTTTTGTTGTTTAATTATGGACGTGGTCCTTTTCTAAAAACTGGAAGAAGAGGATAGGTGCAGCACAAGGCTTTATAGCATTGAGTATTTGTTTTGAATGTAATTGTTGGATTAGCAATATTATGTCTGCCATGGTAAATGACATAAGTCTTCTGCCAGTTAAATAACAATAACTTGCACATTTTTGACTGATCCATTTTATCCTTGTTGAAGGAGAGGGGATTTCTTAGGTGTCTGGATGTGGATGACACATTTTCTATTTGGATGCTGCTATTTAACTTCATCAATTGAGGTTGAATTGATCATGGTCCTATTCAGAATTGTCTAATTGTCAACTGCAGGAGGGATTTATTTCTTCCTATCAAAGCTTGACACATACACAATTTCATTAAATGGGTGACGGCAAGACTTGAATCCAAGACCTTTTCTTGCTCTGATACCTTATTAAACCATTGCATCTAAAATCTTAACTGTTAGAGAAGGCCACATGACCACATTTAAATTATTTAAATATTGTCTTTAACAAAAAATCCCGTCATTCATTAGCCTTGTCATGTTGTCTTAAACTTTTATAAACTTAAATTGATGCAGTTTAGGATTGTGAAGAATATTATAAATTGTATATAATAAACTTGTTTCTATTACAAAATAAAAAACCCTAGTTATAGGGCTATAAATAACTCCAAATGGAAAGATTGCATAATAATTATACAATCAACTATTAAGGAAAATAATCATACACTATTAGAAAAATATCATAGAGATTATTCTTTCCATATTTTCAACAAGGATCAAAGACCTGATATCTTGCTTTTGGGTTCTATTATCAAATTGTTATCATTGCCTAGGTTGTTCGCTTTATAGACTTTTGAATGTCCACAATTATGACATTAAGTATTTTGCCTTGAATCGAAATGACAGTGCCTTCAATGCTCTGTTCATCCATCATGTCACTTGTGCTGGAATATCACAACCTAGTTAGGTTTTGTTTATTTTTTTTTTTTTTTTGTGACATTTAACCATTTCAATTGACAACTTATTCTTCCAGGCTGAATGTTACCACTATCTCTTTGATGCTGCAATTAAACTCCATCAATTAGGATTGGACTGTTCAACTCCTTCTCATGGTCCCATCCATAGTTCCAATGGAATTTTAGGTCGGAATGGGAAAGTTTCTGCAAAGGCAGGGATTCTTTCTTCAAAGAACAGCATCGAGCCATCAAGAGTAAGTTTCACATAGAAATATCTGGATCCGGCCTTATATATTTAATTTTGTCGCTATAAAATCGTTTTGTTGCAGCGCTGCATTGTACTGGATATTGAAGGAACCACCACTCCTATATCGTTTGTTACAGATGTGCTCTTTCCGTATGCACGTGAGAACGTGGGGAAGCATCTGGAACTGACGTATGAAGAGGCAGAAACTCAAGATGATATCAATTTACTCAAGGCTCAAGTAAGTCAACCACTTAAGAAACCCATTATCGAGATACATTCCTAAATGTCTGTGCCTTTGCTATCTCTTGCACGTGTTAGTGAAAAGAAATTCGTAATTACTGTTTCACTATAAATAGTAATTTTGCATGCCTATTTGATTAGCACGTGAGAAATTTGTGCATAAAGAGTGAATGCTGTTTCTGGCCACTGAAAAAACATTAAATCATTAAACATTGGCCGACTATGAATTGGACTGAGGATCTATGTTAACTCTTTTCTGTTGTATAACCATTGTACATTTCGGTATTGGTTCAGTTTGAAAGACACTAATTACTAAAGAGGTTGGTGTCATTTGTGTATTATCCATTTTTTTATTTAGCACCTGTGGTTCAGTAATGTGATCTACTGTTGATACATTTCTCTGGAGCTTCTTTTCCCAGCTAGATAGAAAATTGGCAAAATATGTTACTCATCAAGCAGTTTCTCTTGGTTGAACAGTTACAGATTGCCTTTCTTATATATTTTCCTCTTGCAGGTCCAAGAAGATCTAGAAAATGGTATTGCTGGTGCGGTTCCCATCCCCTCTGATGGAGGGAAAGAAGATGTGATTGCAGCTTTGGTTGCTAATGTGGAGGCAATGATTAAAGCTGACCGTAAAATTACTTCCTTGAAGCAATTACAAGTAAGCCAGATCATTGTTAAAACAATCAGTTTCTCTTTCATTCTGGGAAATTTCCAGAAGTGCATTTAACCTTAGTAAACTGTTAATTTTAACTTCCTCTCGTGCAGGGTCACATATGGCGGACAGGATTTCAGAGAAATGAGATAGAGTCAGTCGTGTTTGATGATGTACCTGAAGCTCTGGAAAAGTGGCATGCCCTGGGAATCAAGGTTACTCTTGCTTCCAACTTGTTCATAAAGCCTGCACATTTCTTTTTGGAAACTGTAGCTCCATCAGTATCATAGTAAATGAACCAAAATAGCAAAATGTTGCATAACAAACAGTATAGGATATATTTGCTCTTTGTTTGTTGTTCGTTGATGAGTATATTTCCTAATAATTGAGAGCCTGATTTTTATGTTTTTAATGGGGTGTGTGTCTGGGTGTGGGATATAAGAAATTTTCCTTGGGAATTCTTAATCTGCTTTTCCAAGTTTTCTTGATGAATTTTTTTGTTGGTTGTTGAAGCCTCAACTCTGCCATATGGAGTGTTTTTCCTGCATAAATGTTGAGTTGCACAAACATATTTTCTTGTTTCGTTAGGAATTCCTATATCTTCTCATTGGTTCATGAGCATGAGAATGACAATATTTTTGGATAGCTTTGGATGCTCTTAATACTAGCCTATCATCAGCAAAAAAGTTGCACTTCAAGTTGATAGTTCATGATGGTCCTTGGAACAATCACCTTTTAAATTGGTTAATTGAGTTTGTGGACTGCTGTACCACTTGACAAAAATATTTTCACAATATGTGTTCAAGTTCCTCAGGCTGCTCCCTGCGACCCGCAACATCCCTAATATAAAAAGATAAAAAAAAGACTAAGATCCTTACGCTAAACCTTCATTTTTGCAGTTTAATATTAATAGAGTTTGACTAGATGCAATTAAATCAATTGATTGGCATAAGTGTTGGAGTCATTTTGAAATTCCATATTCTATGCCATGCATTTTTCTTAGCAGAATAGGACGATTCTATCTTCAAAAATCTATCATTGAAAAACTGCCCCAAGACCTGACCGCCGATTATGGCCTAAATTAGAAAAATCTAATGCTTATTTGAAGAAGCTGTATCAGTCGTGTTTGTGAATAGTAGATCATTAGATATAGCTTTTATTTTTGGTTCAGGAACCAAAGTGTTTCTCTCTATTTAATTATTGTGCATCAAATTGCTTGAAAAGGGATATGGCAGAAGAACTTGTAATTTTTGTACATTTAGTGCTTGTTTGATCTTCAATTTAACTACACATTTTATAGAATCCTCAGTTTTTATCAAGTTTTCAACCACATCTTTCGTCGACGTTTATCAAAATCTGCTAGCACTTTTATCAAAAGCTTTGTAAATAACCCCTTGACCATTTGTTTCTACCTTCCACCCCCATCAGGTATATATATATTCCAGCGGCAGCAGATTGGCACAAAGGCTTTTGTTTGGTAATACAAATTATGGGGACCTTCGAAAGTACTTGTGCGGGTTTTTTGATACTACAGTGGGGTAAATTTACGCTTCCATGTAAATACTTTTAGTTTGAATTTGTTTCTCTTTATCTTTGTCCGAAAATCTAAATTTCTCTCTGTTGCTTGCAGGAATAAGAAAGAATCAAAAAGTTACGTTGAAATCACCGAATCTCTTGGAGTAGATAATCCGTCGGAGATTCTGTTTGTCACCGATGTCCATCAAGAAGCTACAGCTGCGAAATCAGCAGGTAGTGCGCTGCTTTCAAATTCTTTTTTCGTAGAGATTTTATGAATTAAAAGTCAAGACCTAGCTTAAGTGGTAAGAGCAAAGCTTTACGAAACTGATGACTTGGTTTCAAGCCTCTTTAGGGGGGGGGGGGGGGGGGGGTGGGGGAGGGGGGGGGGGGGGGGGGGGGGGGTGGGAAATCCTTTGATCATCTTTAAAATATGGAGGTAAAAAAATTCTTTCATAGTGCATGTTTGGGAGGTGATTGAGTAAAATCTAAGTGATTATAAGTTGTGGGTTTATGAAATGTGTAGATAATAGATGGATAGTAGTTGTAGGTCCTAGAAAATGGGTAGATAAAAGTATATTTTATCAAAAGTGATTTAATAATAATCACCTTCCAAACGTGCTCATCAAGAAGCAAACAAGTTTCAGTTAGAAACATATTTTACCTTGATTCCCTGTAAATTCATCTATTGCGCTTATATTTCAGGTCTGGGCGTGATAATTTCTATCCGGCCCGGAAATGGTCCTCTTCCCGAGAATCATGGGTTCAAGACTGTTAAGTCATTTTCAGAAATTTAAGTAGGGATTTAGTTTACTGTAAACTACTTATTCTCATGTGCCATAAACACATGATCCATTGAAGATAAACATGAATGAGGTTGTTTGAAGGCAAACTACTGATAGCCTTCTGTTTTTTGCGTGCTCGGGTTTTCTTATTTGGTCGTATTGCGGTATATTTCACTTACATATAATGAAAATATTATGTAATAATGTAGATGGTGCTTTCTGATATTAACCTTTCAACCACAAGAGTTGGTTGCAGCTCAAATAGTAACAAAATCATCAACATTGAATTTCTTGGTTCAACTTTATACATCAGCCAATGGTCTTTATTCTTACCCTTCAGCTGCTTATAATTGAGTATTGAAATGTAACTACTGCCTTTCAATTTCAAAGTCCTAGACACATAAACTGTGTGGGATAACTAACGGCGTGTTTGAGATAGCTTATGTTCTATATTTTGTTGAAAGAGTTTTTTGAGGAAGTCACTTTGGGTCAGTTTCCTCCAAGGGTAGACTCAAAAACAACTCTTGACTCTGAATAATTTTGCCTAATGATCTCTACAGTGCTTCAACGCAATGGAACTGCGTGCAGAGTTGGTTACCATTTGTAAACTATTATGAATTTTGCTACTTGTACATTAAAAATGTACATAATGGATTCCATAATATAATATGGAGGGAAATGATTGAATGAAATAGTCGACTGTATTTTAAGCTTGCGAATGGTAAAATGTCGCGTGACTTTATGTAATGCAACATGTAAATCTTGATATACATGTAACAAGATCCAACCATTATTGCAACGATAAAAAATCATCGGTGATAAACCGACTGTTGCTGAAAGAAATATTTAGCAACTGTCTTGCGATATAAATGGTGAATTTTTTTTCAAGATGATTTGATTTATTGGGCATTTGCAAATTCAGCATAGAGCCAAAAACAAGTAAACAAAGGAAAATAGGAAAAGGGGGTTGCTTTTTCTCTGTTTTTCTTCTTAAACAATGCCATCATTTAATCCATTTTCAATCATCAATCATCACGTATTTGACCTTTCTCTCTCCTCCCTTTTGCCTTGTTATTGTGATTCAATTTCAAGTCAAACTACACCACATTGAGTGCTTCAACTTTATTTACAAAAATTACAGAGTTTAAGAAAGCAAATTACTTTTATTAGCATAATTAGTATTGTCATACTTTTAATTATATTATAATAGTGGTCCATATTAAAACATTGTAGTAGGGGGGGGGGGGGGGGGGTAACACACTCATTGGGGGATGTCCAAAATATTCAAAAGCTTATCTTGGATCCTATGTCCACCCAATCATCACTGCTCAAAGAAAGATCCACTACTTCTAACTTTGAGTACTCCCACCTTGAAAAATACGCTTCTAGGTAAGCAAATACAAAAAAACAGCAAGTCCCTGTTTCGTTCAGTATAAAAAATAAAAAAAAAATTAACAATTAATTTTAACTATACATTTTATGAGATTCGCAATTTTTATCAATTCTTAAATCATACATTTCGTTAATTTTATCAAAATCGACTGAAAAATTATGATTTCTTGCTAAATCAAACAAAGACTAAATTTTGTTCTGTTCGTTATACTGTACAGTATCGCCTAACACGGTATAACTGTATAAGATTGAGCTGTATACATGTCTATGTACCTCTCTCTCTAAAAAATAGACAAACACAAACATGATACAACAGTCCTCTAAATTAAGAATCTGCTTATGAAAATGAATTTGGTCCTAGAAAGTTACCAAGAGTATTTGTACCTTTTTCCTATGTTTCAAGTGCATATATGCTGATTCTAACACAGTAAGATTTATGCATTTTTCAATGCATTTGTGCTGCCTCCACTGGTATAAAGATCAGATAATAATATCAATATATTACTATATGAGAATAAGAATTTGATTCATCAAGATTGAACTGTTCTTCTTGTTGATCCCTTTTTTCTTTTGAAAAAAGGAAACCCAACGCTTTGATTTACGTGATATCACAAAGTTGATTTTTTTTCAAACTTTAAAGTTGAAAAAATCCAACCATCGATGCAACATGAAGTGAGAAATGTCAGCTAAATTGTCGTAACCAAAGAAGTGAGCAAAAAATTCAAGATATGAAGAAGATGAAGAAGAAACAAAGAAAATAGAAGTTTTTCTTTGTGATAAAATTAACATGAAAAGATCAAATTAACAGCAATTCTTTGACCTAAGAACTAGTTTCAGTTACATCACAAATAAAAGGCCATGGCGATGGCTTCAAGAAGAAGAACCCGAAACCCGGGGAGAAGTCACCGGAAAAAGGGGCAAGAGTTGTGGCTGAGAATCTCTAGGTGTCGATGTTCTAGGAGATGGGTGCAAATAAAATTTCTTCTCAGCAATTGCTTTCTCCTCTTCAGAAGCACTCCCCATTGAAGGTGAGGATTTGCTCAGTGTGTCCTCATTCAAAGGGGTGACCGGACTAAGAACCAGCGAAGGAAAATCAAGAATACTCGGGGACAAGATCTCGGCCTCTCGTGGTGAAAAGCTTGAATTCTGACCTAGACTAGGTATCAAAGTGTTGATCATAAGACCATTTTTGAGACTATTCCTTCGTTCATACAGCTTGAATCCCTGTTTCTTACCACCAGTGCTCTTGATGGGTGGTATCCTGGCGCCGCCTTTGGCGGCAGAGGGAGGCGGTTGTGGATCGGATTTAGAGGCTTTTTGGGCGGTTTCAGAAGATCCGGTGAGCATTTGAACCACCTGCTTGAAGGTGGATGTGTCAGCTTGGACAAAAGTTGTAGGGTAAGGATTAGTATCAGATCTGGGGATGGGAGTAGGGGTGAGAGGTGGGGTGGGAACTTGGAGTGATCCATTGCTGTTGCTACTGCTGCCATTGCTGTTAGGTGAAGTTGTAGGAGATTGATTGTTCTCTCTATCTTGAGGCCTTAACATGATTTCCATTTGAAAGAGAGAAGGGAGAAAAAAGTTATGAGGTTTGGGTGGAGAAGAAGAGATGGATGAGTGAAAAACAAGGCTTTTGGTTAGAATTCTGATTCTTGTTTTGCTTTTGTTTTTATCGTGCTCTTGACATCATTTAGCCTCACTTTCTCTCACTAGTCTGGAGTTGGACTTATTACACTTCTTGTTCCCTACATCTCTTTCTCGTTCAAACTCATTTATTACACTGTTCAATCTTATACAATTTCCCTCGTACAGAAAATTATTGCCAGAATTTTTACACAGCAACATCTGTTTGGTCTGTTTTTCTTTCGTTTTTGCCATTGTCCAATAGAAAATTGTCAATTGTTATTTGTATGAATTCTGACACCACTTTTTCTGTACAAATAGCAGCTCTCACCCAACATTATGTGTACATAACGAAATAATCTTTGACCATGTTCGATTTAGTTAAAAATGATTTTTTTAGTAGATTTTTTATAAGAATTGATGGAATATATAGTTGAAAAGTAGATAAAAATTATGGATCCCGTGTGTAGTTAAAAATAAGTTTTAAAAAAATGAATTTTAGTAAATGGTTCCAAGAAGGGCATTGTTACGTCGCCTTTTTGAACGCCCCGCTATAAATAATGTTACTAATCAGTAGTAGTAGTATGACTGAAGAATCTGAGATGACATATCACTGAGCCCCTGTTTGACAATCACACTTGGGAAAAAATAAGCTTTGAATAATGATTTTTAGGAGATTGTGTTGTTAAAAGTAGGGATTTTTTTTTTTTTTTTTACATACAAAATATTTTATTGTGTATGTGTAACTAAAATTGAGTACAGAGAGTTTTCTTTCTTGAAAAGTATGGTTGTCCAACAAGGGCTGAATACCATTCGAATCGACGATAATCACTAGTTAGATAGATGGCATTCCTAGTTTAAACGAAAGAAATAGAGAATAACTTAGTCCCTGTTTGAGCCTCTATTTATATAAAAATTATTTTTTTTCTTCAAATTCATTTTCAAACATACATTTTTTAATAAAATAACTTTAAATGTAAACCTAAATTTTTTTTCTCTCTCTTTTAACCACACGTTTTCCAAAAAATCATCATTATAAAACCTATTTTCTCCTCAATTGAAAAATGAGAGAATTTGTAGGAATTAAGTAGAGAGAGAGAGATGGAGAGGTTAGAGATAAGGCAAGTGGGGGGCAAATGCAATGGTGGGGTTGGGAATTTTTGGGCATGAGCATCAAGTAGAGAAACAGGGTGGGTGTGGGGTAGGGTTAAGAGTGGGGTGAATTTCAAGATAAATACATTTGAGCATTGACTTCAGAGCCCTGAGTTTGCCCCTTCACTGCCAAAGAAGACTCAGACTCTGGTGCGAGATTGTGATTGGGATTGGGGATGTCAACCTTTCACACAATAGTACCAAATACTGTCCATTACCCCGTGAGCATACCCTTTATAAAATTATTATTTTACAACGACGATCACTCAAGTTCATTAAAATTTTCAAAATGGTAATTTAGTTTCTAACATTTACATTAATGATCACTTGTTCGAAAACGTTAACAAAATCCCCACGTATCACAAAATGCATTAACTAGTAAGTCGCGTTGATTGCAATTAAAGGTGTAATTGCCGTCAATTGATGAAACTCCACATTTTGTCAGCGAATTTTGAAGATGGAGCATTTTTCTCTCATCACGCGGCGTACTAGTTAAAGCCGTGCGTATTCACATTGGAATTTAACGATGATACTAGAATTTTAGATTAATATTTCCAACCGAGTGATTATTAGAGTAATCATTAGAAATTATATCAAATTTTTAAAGTTTCATACTTGCGTATCGAAATTTCAATATGCAATTTTGAATTATGAAACCATTTAATCATAAAGAGAGAAAAAAAAGGGGGGAATCGAATCCCATCTAATTGAAATTAAGAAAGTGGGGAACCAAATGCCCTAAGTGCTGCACATTCGAATCTCTCATTATTCACTAGCATGATAGTATATATGGATAGTGGAAGTTACTATAAGATTATATCATCTAACTTATCGAGAAAAATTAGAATCACAGTGTAATAAGATCAAGATCAAATGTATGCGAGGAAGGAGATCCACTCAAATAGAAGGTTCAAATCCACTATTAGCAATCATTGAGCATGGTTATGACATAGCAAACTAGATCACCAATAACGAAACAAAAGAATCACGCTGAAATCAATCTAAGAAGTCAAACACTACAATTCTGTAATATGACAAAATATCAATACCTGAAAAAAAATATATAAAAATCGTTCTCGATCTAATTATACATGGAAGAAAGTATGACACCAAAAGCCTCAAGCTCATCGATGGAGCCCATGTCAATGCTCACGCAAGAAGTCGACATGGAATGATCATCATCAAAAAGCAAAGTTACGTGTCAACGGTGCCCCATAAAATTTTATAATAAATTTACATGCCACCAACATTCTACATTTGTTATGTCCATTCTCCTATATAAAGACTAATGGATCAATTTCTTAACTGATCATAATTTTTCAATCACGACTAATCAGAGGAATTTGTCTGAGGAGGAGTTTGTGTTTAATTAGCTAGTTAGTAAGGTAATAACCTTTTAAGCAACGATCAGCAGTCGGAGAATGAACTCCGAAAAGATAGAGTCGAAACTACAATGAGAAAATATGTTAAAGTGGTAAAAAAACCGAGCAAATTCAATAAAAAAAAATGAATTTTTTTTTCTTTTTAAATTCATTTTTTACGATACAGTAATAATTCGATAACAACAATTATAAAGAATATTAAGTTATTTTTTAATGTATACACGTGGGATGTTCATTGATCTTTACTTTTAAATTTGAAGAATTGGAGAAGTTTTTAGTTCTTGTATGCTTGTCAAATATGTTCAATTTTTCTCCAACCTCAATCATTTTATGCCAAAATTGCACAATTGGTCCCCAATCTATTACCCTAGTATCATTCTAGTCTCCACTATTTCAATAGTTGCACAATCAATTCTAAACGTATAAAGCGTCCAATCTTTGTTAATTCTTTACACGTTCCTTATAAAAACACGCCACTTTAAATTTCTAGGAAGCAACCAAGTTGAAAAACAAAACCTAACACGTAAGAATTTAATAGCGATTTGAAATATTAACTTTACCAAGAATTCATTATGTTGACTCTAACGAAATATTGTAAACTTCCTTATTTTTAACGGTTAGAGACCAACTCGTACCTCGAAAAATAAATTAAAACCAAAAAGGCTAGAAAAGTTAAATGAGTTGGCCGGCTTGACTTAAATTTTCAAACAATAATATTTATTAGTTGGCATTGATTTTGAAAAAGTAAAATCCTACTTCATTATTGATCTATTATCTTACTTAATTAATAGCACTAAATTCTCAAGGTCCAAATTCTACCGTATATGTCCAAAAAGAGCCTAATTACAAGGTTATAATTTTCCGTCTACAAGTTGGTACCAATTTTGCTGTCATTATTACATGACATTCGAAAGCGAGATTGAAATTTAGAATTTTTGTTTTTGTTTTTTTGCAAGTTCTCAATGTAGATGACGAGACAATCAGAATAACGAACATAAAATATAGAGCCTCGAGCAATTGGCCAACGAGTATTGAGTTACTATCGGTGAGTGGGTAACAGCTAAACGGGGTTAAATCCACCAACTGCCATACAACTTTATACTTAGTGTCACAATAGTCACCCAATTTTGATATAACGTTTCACTATGGCTACCCAATTTTTTTTTTTTCACCATTTTAACTAATTTTAAAAGGAGTAAAATGATAATTTTCAATAATGAAGAGATTTTATATGGAAGATGTTGAGGTACATAAAAAATTGGACGAAGGTAATATAATTATGATTATAATTATTCCATGAATTGTGTTAAATAAATGTATTTTATTTTATTTATTGTTAATTTAATCATTTTTTTGTAGAGCTTTTGGAATCAGAGAAATCAAATGAAGGCTAAATTCTTGGGATTCATGCATTTATGATTTTTTTTCCTGTAGATGTACAATATATTCAATGTGCACAATTGACTTTGTCATTATATTATTAATATTTTTCTCTAAACGTTTATATTATTTTGTAGGAATGCTACTTAAAACTATGCAATAATCGAAGAATATAACACCCTACCTCATTATTTAATTTTTTAGAAGTTTGAATTTTGGATGAGTAGTATTTTTTATTTATTTATTAAGTTTGGATTACTGTATATTTTTAAGTGTTAGTTAACTGTAATATTTTACTAGTATTTACTTTTCATGCTTAATGATAATTTTTAGTGTGTTTGGTTTTATTAATATGATATTAACGTGCAGAAAAATAATTATTTGATATGTAAGTTTTAATTTTTGTTTGTGAAAAAATCAAATTATAGACATATTCTTAGTAAAAATTATAGACATATTCTTAGTAAAAATTTGTGATTTATTCAATTTTAGTCGATTGTGTTGTATAAATGACAAATATTATTTCATTGAAATTTTTTCATTGAAATAGCAAAAGTATTATTTATATTTAAGCCAATTAATGGATTGAAAAATCTCAAATAAATTTAGTGCTAAAGAAAAAAAAAATGGACCCGACTAATTTAATTTTGTTTCACCTAGGCCGCCAGCCACCCAATTTCTTTTCATCATTTTCACTAGTTTTAAAATGAGTAAAACGATAATTTTGTATTATATATATAATATTTAAAAAAAACAAAAATAGAAGTTTTTTTTAATTTTAAATTATTTTTAAAAAACGTTTATTTTAAAATAACTGTTTAGTTTTTTCTAAGTAACTTTTTCTTGAAAAATAAGTTTTTATTTTATTTTATTTTTTAAAAATAAGTTTTTCTTTTAATTTTTTTTAAAAATTCATTTTATATATATATATATATATATATATATATAATGCAAATTTACCGTTTTATCCCTTTTAAAATTAATGAAAATGGCGAAAAGAAGTTTGATGGTGACTATGAAACGTTACATGAAATTGGTGTCACAATAATACCAAGCAGGGGCGGAGCTACTGGTGCCTGCACTGGCTCTCGGCTTGGCCCCAAGAAGCTCCACTGTGCCTGCACCGGACCAAGAAGAGAAGAAGAATAGGGAGAAAATGCTAATTTTCAGGAAACTCCAGTGTGTCTGCACTTATTTTGATAATAATGGCATGAAGAAAGGTGTTTGGAGTGAGGAAGGCCTCTACTCGCATTTTTGCTTTAGCTATGTTCAATTTGATCTTGTTAATTTCCACACTCAATCAAACACTACTGCGTGTTTATTTTTTATTTTTTGAATACGTCTCCATGGCCTTCATCGGTAAAATTTCAAATTCTGTCGATTTTTCCTATTTATTCATGAATTAATTATTGAAAATCCTCCTCAAATTGGGGGTTTTTAGGTGGAGCTACGGTAGGAGCAATCACCGGAGGACTCAGGACAGACTACAGAAACTAGTTTTTCACGTGGGGTGGGTGTTGGTACGGTGGCGGGGAAGAAGATGATAAGTTGAGGACTTATATTCTGAGATACGGCCACTGAAATTGGCGATTGTTGCCCAAATATGTTATCTGTTTTCCTTTGTTCCTACTAAAAATGAAGAATTGAATTACTTCCCAGTTGATATACATTAAAATTTTCATTTTCATTCTTCTATTCATTTTCAACCACACATTTTTCAATAAAATAATATTTTTTTTTGTTTATTAACTAATTTTGGCCAAAAAAATAATTGTAATCGATACCTAAAATTGTGCCTGCACTGGACAAAATTTCTGGTTCCGCCCTTGATATCAAGTATAAAGTTGGGTGGTCATTGGTGGATTTAACCCGCTAAATGGCGTTGTAATTTATGTCATCACCTCTTAATATTTTGCTATCTGTATGATATAGGATGACAATATAGTGTGTTGGTAAAAAACAATCGGCCGCAAAAATAATTTTTTAAATATTTCCCCATGGCCTTCATCGGTAAAATTTCAAATTCTATCGATTTTTCCTATTTATTCATGAATTAATTATTGAAAATCCTCCTCAAATTGGGGTTTTTTAGGTTGAGTTACGGTAGGAGCAATCACCGGAGGACTCAGGACAGACTACAGAAACTGGTTTTTCACCTGGGGTTGGTGTTGGTACGGTGGCGGGGAAGAAGATGATAAGTTGAGGACTTATATTCTGAGATACGGCCACTGAAATTGGCGATTGTTGCCCAAATATGTTATCTGTTTTCCTTTGTTCCTACTAAAAATGAAGAATTGAATTACTTCCCAGTTGATATACATTAAAATTTTCATTTTCATTCTTCTATTCATTTTCGACCACACATTCTTCAATAAAATAATATTTTTTTGTTTATTAACTAATTTTGGCCAAAAAAATAATTGTAATCGATACCTAAAATTGTGCCCGTACTGAACAAAATTCCTGGTTCCGCCTATGATATCAAGTATAAAGTTGGGTAGTTATTGGTGGATTTAACCCGCTAAATGGCGTTGTAATTTATGTCATTACTTCTTAATATTTTGCTATCTGTACGATATAGGATGACAATATAGTGTGTTGGTAAAAAACAATCGGTCGCAAAAATAATTTTTTGTTTAAACAGTTCTGTAAACAAAATTGTTATCCACGTTGTACACCAAACATGATACTACTTTTTATCTGTGGTGGTGACACTTTGAGAAATAAAGAGCAATCTAGTTCTTAAAATGAGATACTAGTGCAATGACCTCAATTATGTTAAGATGAAGTGAGGATACTCATAATTGAAAGGGAATTTGCACTTTTTGTACCCAAGCTTTACATAATATAACAAATCTATCATCAACATTTTTTTTAAGCATAGTTCATCCCGACTTTTCGATTAATGTAGCAAAACTTATCATTCCACTTATTTTACCATTAAATGATGATTTTCTCTCTCTTTAAATAGCCAAAATTAAAAGAAAAGCAATAAAATAAAAAATTACAAATGAAGTTCTTTAACTTCTCAAAAAGTACAAACAAATCCCGTTTAAAACAATTAAATATATCTTAACAATGAAAACTTTTTATCTTTCACCGTAAAGCTCACTTACCCACCCAATCCACCCATATCCGCAACAGCGACAACACCGCCACAAAGTTAGAAAATTAATTCAAAAAATATATTTTTCTCCAAACCCACCCACCATCCTCCGTAGCAGAGCCGCCACCACCGGTAGGGCTCCTTACCATCCCTTCACAATCCTTTTGCAAGAACCTAATTACAGAGAAGGTACTATGATTTGGAAAGGTTTGAACCTATCTGCACTGTTTAAGAATTTTGGGACCTCAGCTGCAAACTTGCATTGAAAAATGGTGAAAACCGACCCGTAAGTCAGATGATTAAAGGATAAATTAGAAGACAAAAAAATCTAGTGCTCCTGATGCTATGCTGTGGGTGACTGTACCTTGAAAAATAAAGATGCCAATTTCTAAATTCAATGTTTTCTGTATTGGATTATGTCATAAAGTCATGGTTGTACGCTTTTACTTTTGACTTTCTCACCACTTTCATTGAAGTGAAAGTATTCAATTATTTTATTTTCAATCATCAAATTATTAATAAAAAATTGATGAGTGCATGTTATTGAAAAATTATGATTAAAATTAATTGTTGTTCATAATTTAAATTTTAATCGAATTTTTAGCTGAACTAAATTAGGGCATTATTTTTTTTAATTTCAACCTACCCTTTTATTCGAATCGAACCACCAAGTGAATAACTTTACGAGACTTTACTCTTACTACTTGAATTATTATTATTATTATTTTGTAATTTAATGGTATGTAAGATCCATAAATTGTTCTTCACTTTATTCGCCAATTATTTCTATCAAGTTATAATTTTATCCAAACAAGCACATGACAATGAAATTTCATTAGATGTCACATAACTAGCATGTTTGTTTTATGTTGGTCACCTAATTTTAAATTTGTGTCAACTTGATCACCCCTTCAAAGTAATCAATTAACCTATATTTTAGTCTCAATTTGACCATTTTGTTTGTAACCATTACCAAGATTGAAGGAATTTAGACCATATCAAGGGAATTCATCATCTCGATTACAAAGGTCTAATGTACATTTCACTAACCGACATAAAAAGTTCATTCACACAAACACAAAAGGTTGATTTCGACAGCATGATTTTTCGCACCGAAGAAATATTGAGTTGCCAAAAGCATAAATTGGGTAACGAATTCCACAAGCCAGGTTACTTATTTTGTTAGTTTTAGTTATAGTTATAGATATACATTAAAAAATTTAATAAACTATAAGTTTGATTATCAAATCGAAACACATCAAAGTTAGATGACCAATACGAGACAAACCTATAAGTTGGATGACCTCCCACGAATTTTCCCCCAAACAATAGTGTTGGTACTGTCCCCAGCAAAGTCACTGAAATAATATTTTAAGATAAGCTTAAGTGATTATATTTTAACTTAAGCTGAGATTATTAATTAAAAACTTAATAATTATAAATAATTAATTTACGGACAACAATGATGGGATAAATGGGGACCACTTTAATCAACTTTACAAGGTTCAATGGACAGTTCTCAGTTCTCACTGGGCGTGCTGATACATATTACATAGCTGTCAGATTATTATTATTTTTTTTATAATTTTCTTCAATTAAATATATTCTAAAAATTATTTTAATTAAATATTCTATGAGGTAACATAAGTTTGAAAGGAATGAAAAATTAGGTAACATATTGACTTTTATTTTTCGCTTTCGTAGGAGGCTTTCACGTTATTGAATTCCATGTTAGGTCGATTCAAACTTGATCTATCTATTCAGTTGTGACTTATTTTCAACTCATTCATTTTCTGTTGGACCTTTTATAAGTTACATAATTCAATAGAGAATTGACAGTTTTATATAAAGGTTCAATGTGAGCTTTTTTTTATACAAAATTAATCTTTCGTAACAACAATAATTCTATTTGTACATAAAAATTTGATAACTATTTTGACAAAACGCCACATGACGGCCCCCATTGGGGGGCGCATGTGGCAGGGGGCCCGCCGTAGGCAACCCCCAATAGGGGGTTACCATGTGGCGTTTTGTCAAAATAGTTGTCAATGTTTTTTTGTACAAGTAGCATAGTTCTTGTAACAAACTTTTAGGGGAACAATACATAACTCCTAGTTTTAAAGTTCACATTTCATAAATAACAAACTTATTTAAATATTTCAAAAATCAGGTGATAAATAAATTTATTAAATATTAAAATATAATATAATATACATTAATTAATTATTTCAATGTCACCCCACTACACCACCTTCCTTCCCTCCACTACACCACCTTTCCTCCACCGGAGACGGTTATCTGCTCCGACGATCGCTCCGGAATGTCTTCGGCGACTTTCCGATGAACTTCCGACGACTTTTCGACGAACACTCAGGAGCAGCCACTCCGACGAATTAAAGATTTCCAAAAAATTAAAAATTGAAAATCACACCCACACTCTCATGGATCCACCTATCACCACCCCACTCCTACCTCCACGTCCTAAGAAAATTATCGAAAAAATTTCAAGTCACTTTATATAATTAAGTTGCTGTCAGGTCTCATCTGTTACTAATTGTGACCAAGTGTGTACTCAATGTAGTCAACTGTGACCAAATTCGTGTGTTAAGTGTGACTGTCTGTGACCAATTTTGTGTTAATTGTGACCGAATGTGACTTGAATATGTTCAAGTCACATTTGGTCACAACCAGTTACAGTACACATATTTGGTCACAAAATGGTCACCACAAACAAATCTGTTTACACCACGGACCAACACCACAATCCACCATCAGAAAGAAGTGACGAAAATTGTTTACAAACTTTTGAATACAATTGATTCATCCAAAAATTACAACAGCGGCATAACACCATAAAGTAACTACTATTATTTTATCAAAACACTAAAAGAAGAGAAAAATTATGTCTGCAGCAATATGAAATTCAAATTTATGTCCACTCGAAATCTCATTGCACAATTCATTCGTACCAACTCCTTGTTTTGCTCATCACGAGAGAAGGGTGAACTTTCTATGGTTTTCTTATTCTTGAGTGGGCTCCCTTCAATTCCATACTCCAAAGGTAGAAACGCCTTCTTGGAACTTTCGATCACATTCATTTTTCTTCCACCGCTGGCAAATACCTCGTGTTGCCCTTGCATTGATGCTAAAACATAAGAATAAGAATTCACATGAACAAATATAATCATTGGAGCCAACAACGAAGCTATTGTATGGTATCAAAGACTGGCGAAAAACTGTGAGAAATGGATGCACAAACATCAAGCTCGATTCATTCAATTTATATAATTGAATCGAAAGAAGGACAAAAAACATAGTGTCCTTTATTTATCGAGAATTAAAGCCTGTGTATAATCGAAAGCAAAAGAACACAATTGCAAAAATATTACCACTGTGCATATCTGGGAAAGACTAGTGTTGACACCGACCTCCGAGGTCGTTGAGCTCGGACTGTCATGTCCCAATGAGGACGAGGAAAAGGGAGTTCGGTTATGCGAGATCAGGTCGGCAAGAGCGTAGCTTCCCCAACAAGCCATTGTAGTCTTCCAAGACGCTACAGTGGCTAATCATTACGGATCACTGACAAGATCTTCTGGCATCAAACCAAAGAGATACACGTGGAAAGGTCCTGTGTCAGCGCCCACCTATTCCCCCAATCAGAAACCTTAGCCTGCTTTAGTAGACAATGCATTTACTGCCTGGATCAACAAGTCCCATCGTCCTCAGTCAACAGTACAACGTTAAGGTCGGGCGCCATCCCGTTAGGACAACACCCCCAATCAGCTCGGCTCAGTCCCTGGGTTGATAAGACATAAGGATTAGACGTTGTTATGTTCCTACTATAAAAGGCTCAGAAAACAAAGATGGCAGGGGAGGCAGACAGAAAGTCTAAAGGAATACATTAAGGAGAAAAACCCCAGCAAACCCTTTTGAATATTCAAAACCATCCACAAAAGAGAAGTAATCGTTTCAGAGACAATCTAACATTCTTCTTCATTGTGTCTTTTAGACTACTTTCTGCACTCTTAGTTGGCCTTAATCTTGTTCATGCAATTTTGAACGTCAACAGTTTGGCGCTAGAAGGAGGGCCCCTGCTTGATAGCAGCCCCATCTCCACGCACGATTCATAAAAGTAACCCCATGGACGAATTGTCGGGATCAGGGAACCAGTCCCACGCGGGCCATACCCACCCTGGGCGAAGCCATGATCCCGTGAACTCGGAAAAAGTGGGTCGGGACGAAACCGCTGACCCACAAATGGCAACGATGAGGGAAGCCATTGAGAAACTAACGAATATTGTCAGTAGGTTGGAACAAAACCAAGCCCAGTACCTGCCACGGGAAAACAGTGGGAAATCTCTTCGCCAGGAAAAGACCGAACGACTCCCCACTAGGCGGACCCTGCATTTTTCAAACGAAGAATCTTCCAGGGACCAAACTGAGGAAGTTGGAAGCTCCCCTGTGGCGACTAAATCGAAAATTAGGAGGACGAACAGTGCATTCGACAAGTTGGGCCCTCAGCGTTCCTCAACTCCCGCCAGGAAGCAAGCTGAACGCCAAAGAAACCATCCTGGAGAGCAACCAGAAAACGAGGTGAACGCCCTAAAGAAACGCATTGCGGATCTGGAGGCAAAAAGCAAGGGGAGCCCGGATGAATATTTCACCAAACGCCACTCACCATTTACCGAAATTATCCTAGCAGAACCATTACCCGAAAAGATGAAAATGCCTCAGCTGGCCGGATACGACGGGGAAGGAGACCCCCTCAGTCATCTTGACAAATACTCTTCTTGGATGGAGCTTCAGGGAGCCGGAGAAGCCATCATGTGCCGCGCCTTCCCCTTAACTTTAGGAGACAAGGCTCAAAGATGGTTCAGGAGATTACACCAAAGATCAATAAAATGCTGGGACGATCTTGCCGCAGCATTCCTCGCCCAGTTCATGGGTTCAAAGGCAAGGACCACTCCCAAAGAAAGGTTGGTAAGCATAAAGCAAGGGAAAGCAGAATCCCTTAAAAGCTACCTAGACAGATTCAACAAACAATCCATGGAAGTTGAGAAAATTTCTGACGACGCTGCGCTCATGGCAGTCTTGTCAGGACTGAGACCCAAGACACGATTCTGGTGGTCAGTCCATGAAGATGGCCCGCAAACGTACCATGGACTCTTAGGCCGAGCTGAGAAGTACATCAGTGCAGAAGAGGCCACCTCGGATCACGAGGATGTTAAACAGAACCCCCGTTCCCCGCGGCAAGCAAAGGGGAAACAAACGGAAAGAGACGGAGGTCAGGAGAGAAGGAAAGATAAAAGGGACCAAAGCCGCTCTAGACCGTATCCCGACAGGTCCCGCGGCTACCACCCTTTGGATGCCAGCCTGAAGGAGGTCTTTCTTCAAACCGAAGCAAAGAAGTCTTTTCACCGACCCCTGCCTGGAGGCAAAGAAACAGCTGGGAAGAACCAAGCGAAGTACTGCCGATATCATAAGACAGTGGGACATGACACTGACAACTGCCGAGACCTAAAGGAAGAGGTGGAAGCCCTCATTCAGAGAGGCCATTTACGGGAGTTCGTAGCAAGGCCAAGAATAGCGGGTCCGTCCAGGCTTCCGCAGCCTGACCAGCGGGGAGAAAATCAACCAGCGCGGCCCGAACCCTCAGCTCGCGACCCCCAGCCCCGTGCTGAGATTCGAATGTTGGTAAACGGAAACCAATATTTAGAGGGTTCAAGAAGAACTAGGCGCAAGCTGGCGCGTGATGCTCACGTACACCAAAACTTTAGTGTAAGATACCCCGCATCGGAACCCGCTGCTTATTCGGGCCCCGAGTGGTTCGGATTTTCAGAGAAAGATGCACAAGGAGTTCTGCAAGATCAAAGTGATGCGCTGGTTATCGCAATGGATGTGACAGGAGTCCGAATACACCGAACTCTAGTAGACAACGGGAGCTCGGTCAATGTGCTTTACTACCAAACGTTGAGGCAAATGGCCATACAGGATCAATACCTTCAACCGTACCCCCGTAAACTTCAAGGGTTTTCCGGCAATCCGGTCGAAGCTCGGGGACAGATTGTACTCAGTGTCGAGTTCGGTGAACCCCCATGCTACAGAAAAATCCTGGCGGATTTTGTCGTGGTCGATATCCCTTCAAACTACAATGCCATATTGGGGAGACCTTTATTGCACGAACTACAGGCGGCAACCTCAATGTATCATTACTGTCTAAAGTTCCCCACTCCGAACGGACCAGGAGTAATACGTGGGAACCAAGTTGAAGCGAGAGCCTGCAACGTAGACTTACCTAAGCCCCTGGTTGGAATGCTGGATGGCCGGAGCTGCCAACAAGCTGAGACATCGGAACACGAGGATCCAATGATAACCGAACTAAACGAGGTCGGTATGACATGCACAAGAGAGTCCCTCCCAGACACGTTGGATCCAAGAGTAAAAACACGAGGTGGAGAACCTGTGGAAGAGCTGGACGTCATCCGAGTTGGTCTAGGCGTCCCGCCCAAGGAGCTGAAAATAGGTCATGACCTCCAGCCCCCAGTGAGGGATCAAATTATCAGTTTCCTTCAGGAAAACCTCGATGTATTTGCCTGGGAACACGCGGACATGAGGGGAATCAATCCAAAGGTCATGTGCCACAAGTTAGGAGTTGATCCCTCCGCACGGCCAAAACAGCAACGAAGGAGGCCTCTTAACCCAGAACGATATGAGGCCCTCAATAAGGAAGTGCAAAAGCTGCTCGAGAACGGATTCATCCGCGAAGCGAAATATCCAAAATGGATCGCTAACCCTGTACTAGTGAAAAAGAGCAATGGAGATTGGAGGGTATGCATAGATTTCACCGACCTGAATAAAGCATGCCCTAAAGACGGATTCCCTCTACCAAGGATTGACCAAATGGTGGACGCCACTGCTGGGCACGATTTGCTCAGCTTCATGGACGCATATTCAGGCTACAATCAAATTCCCATGCATGAACCGGACCAAGAACACACGGCATTCGTCACCGACAGAGGTCTGTACTGCTATAAAGTTATGCCGTTTGGTCTCAAGAATGCAGGAGCGACCTACCAACGTCTGGTCAACTCCATGTTTGCCAAACAAATTGGGAAAACCATGGAGGTCTACGTGGATGACATGTTGGTTAAGAGTGCAGAGGCTTGGGAACATCGGCAACATCTCGCCGAAATGTTCGAGATCCTAAGAACATACGGGATGAAGCTAAACCCCCGTAAATGCGCATTTGGAGTAAGCTCGGGGAAATTTCTGGGATATTTAGTAAACCGCAGAGGAATTGAAGCTAACCCAGATAAGATAAGGGCCATCATTGAGATGCGTCCTCCATCCAAACCAAAGGAAGTTCAAAGCTTAACAGGACGGATAGCCGCCCTCAGCAGATTCATGTCGAAATCAACAGACAAGTGTAAGCCCTTCTTTGACGTGCTGAGAGGAGGAAAGAAGTTTGAATGGACGCCGGAATGTCAGGTCGCTTTCGACCAACTAAAATCACACCTATCACAACCACCGATGCTGTCCAAACCTAGAGAAGGGGAAACGCTCATGCTATACTTGGCAGTCTCGGAGCATGCCGTCAGTGCGGTGTTGGCCAGGGAGGAGAACGGAATACAGCACCCAGTTTACTATGTTTCTAAGGCCCTGCACGACGCCGAAGTTCGCTACTCCCCACTGGAGAAGTTGGCCTATGCTGTAATAATCGCTGCTCGGAAACTGAGGCCATACTTCTTGGAACATTCCATTGAAATCCTGACGAGTCAACCTTTGAGGCAGGTACTGCAAAAACCGGATACTTCAGGGAGATTGGTAAAATGGTCAATTGAGCTCGGCCAATTCGATGTAAGGTACAAACCACGCACCTCAATAAAATCTCAAGCACTAGCCGATTTCATTCTTGAGTTCAGCTCAGACCCTGTGGGACAATCACCTCCCCATGCCCCTTGGAAACTGTTCGTTGACGGATCCTCCACGGATGAAAGAGCAGGAGCTGGGATAGTTCTAATAAGCCCAAACCAACAACTGTTCTGCGAAGCGTTACCTTTCGACTTCAGCGCTTCTAACAACGAAGCTGAGTACGAGGCCCTGATAGCCGGCCTCCGAATGGCAAGCGAAATGAAAATTGATTGGCTGATGGCGTACAGTGACTCCCAACTGATAGTAAACCAAGTCAACGAGACCTATCAAGCCAAAGAGGAAAGAATGGGCAAATACCTCCAGATCGTCAGAAGCGAACTCCAGAAGTTTAAAGATGTCCGTATCAGACAGGTCCCACGAACTCAAAACGGGCACGCTGATGCACTAGCTCGGTTGGCAACCAGTGAAGGAATTGAGAGGTTTGATAGCATACCTGTTGGGAGAATCCACCGCCCTGCAATTGAAGAAGCTGAGAAAATCCACATGGCGACGGAGCCCAGACACTCGTGGATGAAAGAACTCGTTACGTACCTCCAAACGGGTATATGCCCAGAGGATCCCACCTTGGCTAGGAAGCTGAGGGTAAGGTCAGCAAGGTACACGTTGATCGACGGCATCTTATATAAGCGAGGATATGCTGCGCCACTGTTGAGGTGCCTGGATGAGGAAGAAGCCCTTCGCGCTATGAAAGAAATACACGAGGGGATATGCGGAAATCACGCGGGAGGACGGTCATTGTCACACAAAATCATGCGCCAAGGGTACTTCTGGCCGACCATGAAAAAGGATACGCTGGAGTTCACCATGAAGTGCGACAAATGCCAACGGTTCGCACCTAACATCAAACTCCCCCCTGGAGAACTGAACTATGTAATGGCACCATGGCCTTTCGCAAAATGGGGGGTCGATCTTATCGGTCCCATGCCTACGGGAAAAGGGGGGACGAAGTTTGCAATTGTGGCTGTTGACTATTTCACCAAGTGGGCTGAGGCTGAACCTATGACGAAAATCACCGAGCACAAAACCACTGAGTTCATATGGAAGTCAATCATATGCAGGTTTGGAATACCTCACTCCATAGTGACGGATAACGGAAAACAGTTCGACAACACTCGCTTTGCAAGTTTCTGCGAGGAATTGGGAATACAGAAACATTTCTCCACGCCGAATCACCCCCAGGCTAACGGACAAGTTGAGGCCATCAATAAGATTATCAAGCATACGCTGAAAACAAAGCTCGACACTCTTAAGGGAGGATGGGCAGAAGAACTCCCCAGCGTATTATGGTCTTATCGCACTACTGCTAGAAGTAGCACTGGAGAAACCCCTTTTTCCCTAGCCTTCGGGGTAGAGGCCGTGATCCCTCTTGAGGTAGAAATTCCATCTGTCAGAACTCTGATGTATCAAGAAGACAGGAACGAGCAAACATTACGAGAAGAATTGGATTTGATAGAAGAGAGAAGGGATGTCGCTGAGGTCAGAAATGCGGTATACAAACAACGCAATGCGAGATACTACAACCAGAAGGTAAAGAAGCGAGAGTTCGAGGTTGGCAACCTTGTCCTAAGGAAGGTCTTCCTGGCGACAAGAGAACTAAATGCTGGATCTTTAGGACCTAACTGGGAAGGTCCTTACAGGGTAAGCAAGGTACTACTCAAAGGGGCTTACGAACTGGAAGATATGGAAGGCAGGATTTTACCGCACCCCTGGAACGCAGAGCACCTCAAAAAGTATTACCAATAGGTTGTCGTAATATGCTGCCTCTATGAATAAAAGCATGGTTATCAGAATGACTCTCCAAGAAGTACGGCGTCCATGCCGGGTGATTCCTAAGCCCTACTCACGAAGTAGGCAGAATCTCCAGTAAGCCCTACTCATGAAGTAGGCAGAATCTCTTATAAAGCCCTACCCATGCCGTAGGCCGAGCTAATGTTGTAAGTGCTGCAACACTTAGCATGATTCCTAAGCCCTACTCATGAAGTAGGCAGAATCTCTTATAAAGCCCTACCCATGCCGTAGGCCGAGCTAATGTTGTAAGTGCTGCAACACTTAGCATGATTCCTAAGCCCTACTCATGAAGTAGGCAGAATCTCTTATAAAGCCCTACCCATGCCGTAGGCCGAGCTAATGTTGTAAGTGCTGCAACACTTAGCATGATTCCTAAGCCCTACTCACGAAGTAGGCAGAATCTCCAGTAAGCCCTACTCATGAAGTAGGCAGAATCTCCAGTAAGCCCTACTCATGAAGTAGGCAGAATCTCTTATAAAGCCCTACCCATGCCGTAGGCCGAACTAATGTTGTAAGTGCTGCAACACTTAGCTTAAGATATACGAGAAATTCTTATAAAAGATTTCTATAAAAACTTAAAACGACTTATACCGCAAACAAGCGAAAAGTCCTACTAACTAGTCCATTTGAGAGTTGCGAATTTAAATTATGAAAAAGCAAAAGTAAAACATCAAGCAAAGTATTTCCATTCATAAAAATAAAAGGGCACAGGAGCCGAAGAATTTGAAGAAATACATAAAGCTAAGGATTAGGGGGATTGGGAGCGAGCTCATCAAGTGTAATCGAAGGAGCTTCGACTTGTTGGGCCTCAACGGCTTTCAGCATCTGATCCATCTCCTTCTCTTGCTCCTCCTGAGCCTCCACCAAAA
This sequence comes from Fraxinus excelsior, assembly GCA_019097785.1. Classification (NCBI taxonomy): domain Eukaryota; kingdom Viridiplantae; phylum Streptophyta; class Magnoliopsida; order Lamiales; family Oleaceae; genus Fraxinus; species Fraxinus excelsior. Next base: position 42,215,298 of record CM032625.1, on the reverse strand, counting down.
AGGCAGTATCCCAGTCCGGCCTTTTCAGGTTGATGAATTTGACGATCTCACCCATGGCCAGGACATATGCTTCCTGGGCAATGGCGTCAAAAGCTGGAGAAGCTCTCCACTCCTCCACAGCCTTAGAAACCTTCAGATCGGTCTCTGCCTTTAAAGCCATGGCCTGAGCTGTGGCTTCATCAGCTCGTTTCTTCTCAAGCTCAGCTCTGGAGTTCGCCTTCTCCCCCCACAAGTGCAGCGCCTTGTTCTCGTCAAGTAGCCTATGCTCCTTAGTAAGGCAGGCGTCGAGCTCTTCTCCCATCTTATCCAACCGACTCTCGTAGCTTCTCTTTTCCTCCACAAAAGCAGACCTCTCCGCTTCAACCTCAGAAAAGAGCTTGTCGGCTTTGGCTTTGAATTCCAGCACGGAATCAAGTTCTGCTTTGACCTGAAAGGCACGAGGGTAACATTTCAAAAACATAAGAAGGTTACTAATCAAAGTATGAGATACTAAAAGTAAACTCTGTACCTTGTCCACCACGGAAGACATATGGAGGACAGCTCTATGACAATGAAGCTGAGCTGTGAGGACGTTTTCCCCGACGGGCATCTCATTCAGAAATTGTTGCTCCTTATCAGGCCAGCTCCGTGTCATCAAAACGGCAGACTCTCTGAGGGGCGAGGGGAAGGCAGCAACTGATTCCCTTGCTGGGGAAGGAGCTCTAAGGAAGTCCAGAAGGATCTCAGGTCGGCGCCCAACCAAATCCTCAACACCCGACCTCTGAAGGTCAGGCTGCTTCTCCTGGGACTTAGAAGAGGAAGCGGCAAAAGCCACCGCAGCCGCCGTATGAATAGGAGAGTCTGGGAGGACGGGATCAGGCGACAGGCTTGATGGACGACGCCTCTGCAAGGGCTGCTCGTCTTCTTGTTCCACCTCATCTCCCTCAGGTCGGGTTGTCCCCTTAGCAGCAACCTCCTCTCTCTTCCTTTTTTCGGCCTCAGCCGCCTTAGCCGCCCTAGCCGCGCGAAAATTCAACATATCCGGTCGTTGATCTGAAAAAGGCAAAGGATAAGGTTAGTATTGGACAGAGAGCCAGTAAAACCAATAAAACATAAAAATTCCCTTACAAGAGGCAGTAGGAGCTGGGGCCCGAGATCTGCTATGCGTTGAGATCGGAGGGATAACTCGGAGTAGACCCGCTTGGAATAAATTGTCGTTTGTAATTACAAACTTGCAGGATCTCTCTCTGTTAGGAAGCGCTCGGATTGAGTCAGCCCGCTTCTGGATCGTCGAGCTCAGGTGGCAAGGTCGGTAAACTGCAAAAATTACAAAGAAAAGGCAGATTAGCCAAACCAGACAATGGTTCCACAAAAATGGCAGTAAGAACCCTCACTTACAAAGGGAATGATAAAGGGTGGGGACTACATCCCCCTTGTCCACCTCGTCCGGATGGAATTGCCACTCCCCCAAAACAAAAAAGAACTCCTCTTTCCACCCTTTGATCGAGGAAGGCGTATCTAAAACTAGTGAACCCCCCGTCCTGGGCCTAGCACTAGTATACCACCAACCCGTTTTCTTCCCGTCTTCTTTAAAGGTAAAGAGGGAGTTGAACTGGGAGACGTCCATCTCTGGGTTTCCTAACTGCTTCCACAAAATCAAGGTCGCTATCAAGGTCCTCCACCCGTTTGGACACAGCTGGGTAGGGGCTATTCCCCAGGAAGAAAAGAACGACCTAACGATCTTCGGAAAGGGCAGCCTTAAACCAGCCTGCAGAATGGCGCCGTTAAGGGCCACACATCCTTCAGGGGGGCTGTTAGCTCGGTCGGAAGAAAGTGGCACCACTAGTTCTACGGAAGGGGGGATGCCATACCTGGCCCTAATTGCAGCTAATGAACCCTCCGTCACTACCGACCTGAGGCTACTCGCTCCCCAAGTACCACTCTCGCTACTGCTCTCCTCGCGTACCCTCTCTTCCCTTAACTTACGCCTGTGCTCCATACTTCTAGGTGAATTTGATGTTGGGTTAGGAGGGGGCGGAGAAGGATAAAACGACGCGATAGGGGTGGGTGTGAATATTTCCTGGCAATCGGAACTAGCGGACGATGTACTAAATGACTGGGTGGACGAAGATGGTACAGATTCTCCCTGTTGATTTCCCCAGGAATGCACACGGGATTCGTCCGAGCTCATGTAAGCGTATTAAAGAGTAAGTAATGCGCAAAAGAAAAGGTATCCTAAAAATGGCAGGAGAATACCTGGGCAATTATCTTGGTCGGAAATTCAGGGAAAGAAAAAGGGACCGAAGAGTTTGCGAATTTAGGAATGGGGAAAAATGGAATTCGAAAATACTAAAGAAAGGCGGAAGGAAGCGTTCAAGAATGGCAAAAGGCGGGATGTAAACCGGCAGAAAATGGCAATAAATGCACGCGGCTGTCAATCAATGCCTGGAAAGAAGTGAAGACGTCTAGCCACCCCCTTGGCGACAGGTGTACCTGGCGGCGGCAGAAGCAATTATTACGCGGGTTGGTACTTGTGCCATGACAGTTAAATAAGGTCAGACTCTCATTTAAAATTAGACCTGACCTGGGGGGTAACTGTTGACACCGACCTCCGAGGTCGTTGAGCTCGGACTGTCATGTCCCAATGAGGACGAGGAAAAGGGAGTTCGGTTATGCGAGATCAGGTCGGCAAGAGCGTAGCTTCCCCAACAAGCCATTGTAGTCTTCCAAGACGCTACAGTGGCTAATCATTACGGATCACTGACAAGATCTTCTGGCATCAAACCAAAGAGATACACGTGGAAAGGTCCTGTGTCAGCGCCCACCTATTCCCCTAATCAGAAACCTTAGCCTGCTTTAGTAGACAATGCATTTACTGCCTGGATCAACAAGTCCCATCGTCCTCAGTCAACAGTACAACGTTAAGGTCGGGCGCCAATCCCGTTAGGACAACACCCCCAATCAGCTCGGCTCAGTCCCTGGGTTGATAAGACATAAGGATTAGACGTTGTTATGTTCCTACTATAAAAGGCTCAGAAAACAAAGATGGCAGGGGAGGCAGACAGAAAGTCTAAAGGAATACATTAAGGAGAAAAACCCCAGCAAACCCTTTTGAATATTCAAAACCATCCACAAAAGAGAAGTAATCGTTTCAGAGACAATCTAACATTCTTCTTCATTGTGTCTTTTAGACTACTTTCTGCACTCTTAGTTGGCCTTAATCTTGTTCATGCAATTTTGAACGTCAACAACTAGAAACACATTAGTGAAGCATAAAACTAAAATCAAATGAAGCAAAACACATAAACCATCACCTACACAGAGCAGAATGAATCATTCGTGCTTTCTAAAACAGGAGAAACGACCAGCATTAACAAATGACATTATATACAGTATTGACTACTCCATTTTCAGAGCTCAAACCAATCAGAAAACCACAAATAGTTAAAGAAACCACAAAATCAAAGAAAAACCCCATTTGACAAGGTAGAGAATCTAATCCAAACACACCCAAAAATGCACCACCCCACAACCTCACGAAAATCGCCGCCGATCTGCCATAGCCACCAACACATCTACCTACACAACTAACGAAAATACCTAAAACTCCCCAATACCACCACAAAATCCTAGCATTTTCATCATTACCGTCTCTCCCTTTTTTTCCCTTTATAATTACAGCAAGAGAAAAAAGTTTTGATTAGAGGAGAAAATGGCTACTACGCTGGAATCCTTACCGGAAAATCGGGTAATTGATTTTCGAGCACCCCCGCCGTCTCCGGTGGTACCTGGTCGCCAATCATAAATTCACTTAAAGTTCAAGATCTTATTTTACCAGATAGGGTTTTTCCTCATCAAAAAGCCATTCAAAATCCTCTGAAACTTGATATGTAATCACTTGAATCGATTGAAAATGGGGCCGAATTAAAAGTTGTGGAGATTATTGCTCAGGTCGGTTGCTTGGAAGTGATTAATCATGGAATTTCAAAGGATTTAATTAAATCGGTTCTGGTTGCCGATGCCGACATTTTTGGGATCTCGCATGAGAAGAAGAAAATGGCAGTGACCGTAAGAAGATACATAGTCGTCGAAGAAGAGAGAAGGGAGAGACGGAGAGGGAGAGAAGTAAGCGACGGAGAGAGATAGAGATAGAGATGAATGAGAGACGGACTGAAAATTATGTGTTAATTAGGATAAACATTACACCTGATTTTTGAATTTGGAAACTTAAAAACATGGTTTTAGGTAATTTTCTCAACTTTTAGAGGTGTCAATTTGGGTGGTCTGGGTTAGGTCGGCCCGCCAACATATGAGCCTGGTAACAGCCCGCGTGAAAAAAAAGTCCATCCGCTACGGGTTTCGGGTCTGTTCCACAAGTTTGGACTACAACCCAGACCTACCCGCTGACCCATGCGGGTTACACGGGTCACGATTTGTTCCGATTTGACCCGTGTGATTGTATAAATAAAATTATAAAATATAGAATCCTTCATATTTATAGCAAAAAATATTTTTTTGGAGTTAATTTCACAAACGGTCACTAAACTTACCTAAAAATTACAAAACGGTTACTAAAGTTTAAAACTTAAAGAAACAGTCACTGAAATTTTATGCACTTTCACAAACGGTCACTGAAGTTTTAATTTGTTTCACAAACGGTTACTAAATGACCATTATGATTTGAATTCAAACGTAAAGGACCAAAACATGTGGACATAGAAACTTGATCACCTCAAGTGCAAATTTCTTGCTATTAAGTGTCATCTTTGGAGTAAATTAGATGAAAATTGTAAAAGTGATATTTTAATTCTCGTTCCGTCTATATATGTACAAGATCATAAATTTAGATATGAGATATAAATATTTTTCTTTAAACTTGAATTAAAATCATATTTTTACTCTAAAATTTGCACTTGAGGTGGTCAAACTTCTATGTCCACGCGTTTTGGTCTTTTAAATTTGAATAAAAATCATAATGTTCCTTCAATGACCGTTTGTGAAAGCACATGAAATTTCAGTGGCCATTTTTATAAGTTTTAAATTTCAGTGACCATTTTGTAATTCTTAGCTAAGTTTAGTGACCATTTGTAAAATTAACCTATTTTTTTTTGTTAAATATAAACTAAGAATTAAACAAAATGATAAATTCATATTTATATCAAGAAATGTTTACATAGAATTCAAATTTAATGTTACATCATACATGAATTATTTATAACTTTGCAAAGTTAAATTTAACTTAAACAAATAACAACTAAATGCATTTCTAATTACAATTATCAAATATTTATAGTATAAGTACATCCCAACTAGGTTGACACCTACTTTTACTATAATTTATAGTTTAAGTACATCCCAACAATGTTGACACTTACTTAACTATAATTTAGTTGTTAAAAAATTATATATTTGTTTCCCAATCAATCTTTAGGAATTGCAAGATTTTTGAAGTCTTCAGCAACATCATCAATAATTTTATCTTGCTTCCTTCGATCCGCGAATATCCAATCTTTCACGCATATGAGAGCTTCCAAAATATCTTCTTTAAGTCTAGATCTTCTTTCGTCCAATACCCCGTTACCTGCACTAAAAGCAGACTTGGATGCCACTGTTAAGACTAGAACTGTTAGTAGATCTCGTGACATTTTAGATAATACAGGGTATGACCGCTCATTTAATTTTCACCATCGTAAAATATCTAAATTATCCACTTCATCTTCAGGTATTAAACTATAATGATCAAATTCATAATATTTTTTAATTCAGCAGGTGTGGTATTTGGATTTGTAGTTGAAATTGTAGATGAAGAACCAAGAACATTACGTTTCTTAGCTATTATGGAGAAAAAAGAAGATTTGCCTTTAGAAGTTGTACTAGAGTTTGTAGAAGAAGAAATATTTTCATTGTTACCATATTTAATAAAATAGTTGTAATATTTATGTTAAAAGCTAATGTTTCAAAAAGTGATTCTAAAGCACAATGAACTCCAAACAACTTAATGCGAGGATCCATTACAGCTGCCACTGGAAAAATTAGTGGCATGTTTTCATAATATTTTTTAAACTTTTCCTCATTTGAATAAATAATTTGAAAAAAAAATGGATCGCCTCTAAATGATAAAAATTGTCCAGCAATTTCTACTAATTGTAAAAGTACAAGATTACCAGTTAGATAATAAACTCCAGAACTAACTTTTGTTGTCTTATAAAAATGTTTCAAAAATTTCAAAACTTTAAATGTTTTTTCCCAATCCGAATCAGTTATATAAAATTGACTTTGCTTTGAATTAACAAATGCATTAATAGCATTAGTATAGCCAACACACGATTTTAACATTAAAAAAGTTGAATTCCATCTATTAGAAATATCATCAACAAATTTTCTTCTTCTCAATCCAAGATTTTTACAAATTTTTGCAAATTCTTGTTGTCTAGAATTTGAACAAGAAATATAACTAATAGATTCTCTAATTATATTTATTTGTGGTGTTATTAATTTCAAACCATCTTGCACTACTAAATTATATATATGACAAACACAACAACGCATGTGAAATAATTTAAAATCATATAGGGGTCTAACCGCCCTAATTAAAAGCTCAATGCATGCATTATTAGCACTTGCATTATCAAAGGTAACACTAAATAGAGTATTTAACACACCAAATTCATTAAAAACTTGTAATAAAATTTCACACAAATTTTCACCATTATGTGGATATTCAAGTAAACGAAAAGCAATAATTCTCTTATGCAATAACCAATTATTATCAATGAAATGTGAAGTAACACAAGCATAACCATTATGATTTCGTCCAGACCAACAATCAAACGTGAAACACATAATTCCATCAATTTTTTTTGAGTTCATTTTTTAAATTCTCAGTCATTGTATGAAATGATTTCATAGAATCAGAACGAGCGGTATTTCTACTTACGCTCTTATAAGAAGGCTGAATGTACTTTTGCAGGAACTCTTCAAAATAATGATCTTCTACAAATGTGAAGGGCATCTCACGAGCTGCTAAGAATTCCGATATCCAAACTCGCATTCGTTCCTGCGAATAAACAAAATTAGTAAAAGTAACTGATCCACTAGCATTAGTAAAACCAGTAATTTGAGTTTGTCTATGATCCAAATGTCATGTTTCATTTAAATGTTTCTCTTTGTGTCTTCATAGCGTGCCCATATCTTCAGACATAATTTTTTTGCAGCTATTGCATAATCATTTTCATTTACTGTAAAAATTTGCCACATCTCTGATATTTTTTTCCTTGAGTTTTGAGATGATCCAACTTCTACAACATTATCATCTTCTAAATTTAATGGGGAGCAATTATAATTGAAAATAGGAGTTTGAGAAGAAAAATCATGAAAATCCATAATATAGTAGTATTAAACAATTTAGTAGTGAGAAGAAAGAAATATAATAGAGATGATGATGATGATATTTGCAACTGAAAGTAAGATAAATATTATCAATTAACCAGAATTTATAGATGAATTTCAATTTTACTGTTAGAAAAAATAATAATAAAAAATTATAGCATGCAGGCGTAGCCTGAATGCTTGCTGGCCTGCAGCAAGCTAGTTGGGGACTCTCTCCACCCCCCCCCTTTTTTTCAAAAAAATTTATTTTTTTTCGCATGCCGGGGTTAAAGGTACAACCCGCGAAACCCACGGGTCACACCTCTTTAACCCGTGAACAGCCCGCTCGGGTCACGGGTCGGCCCACGGTCCTAGGTCGATCCGAGCCGATTTTCACGGGTCTAACCGGCCCATCCGTCTTGACACAAACAAACCCACTTCACTCGAAGGTAAAAGGTCTGTAGTTGTGACCAACTTTTTCCCGCAAAAAAGTAACAATGGTATTGGAAGAATAGATATCGACTGATTCTTGTGGTAACATAATCAACGTAACTGTAAGAACTGAAATTTTGATGGAATCTATGGAAGTGATGGTGCTTACATTAGTGAAAGAAGGCCACTCCCATAGAAAATCTGAGATCCCCGTAGAGCTTTGAGTGTCGACAGATGTGAGAAAGAAGAGTTTTCCGTCATTTGTTCTGTGACGAAGCCAATGCAAATCCATCAATGGAGAGGTTTGGCGACATTTTTGAACTCGTTCAAGCAAGAATGCAGTGTTTTTTTGACGCTTCTGAAGAGAGTCGTTCGTGCTCAAGTGCATCAATTGCTCCAGGTGTAACAAACATCGCCATGAATTTCTGATAACTCATAGCAAACGAATACAATCCAAGCAGTAGCATAAGGTATTGTTTCTAGAATATCTCTTTCAAAGCAATCTGACAGAATTACCTTAATAAAATCTGCACAGCGTAACAGTATGATCAACAGAATCAGAAAATTAATTCGAGCCTACCGACTTTACGATATTTCCTTAAAACGAATTTGCTGCCTTCAAAAGGTGCTAAAGACGTCCAGCAATCGTTTCCTAGGATATAACGAATTTCGTCTCCTACGAAAGCAGCACAGCAATTCGTAGGGAGTTCCAGCGAACTCAATGAAGTGTATTTACTTCGAAATGAATATCAGAATGAGAGAAATGTGGGATGAGATTCAATGCAGAGAATATTTGCAATGAAAATAATGTAATTATTTTGGCAATGGGGTTGATTATTTATAGAATCGTTTGTGGTCATTCGAACATTCTTCGAGCTTTTTTAGAACGGTCGCGTCCAAAAATATAATATAGTACAAGGACGCGTCGGGCTCGGGCACGAGCTCGTGCCATGCCGGCCGGACGGCGGCGGCACGCGCATATTGGGTTTGGAACGAATCCCATAGGATATAGGTTCCCCCCCTCTAAAGACTATTGGTACTCCTTGAGGCCCAAATCCAATTCCCAAATTTACATTATATAACCACACCAAAGTTTCATAACTTTCCTATGTGGAACAAGTGTATGAGAATTTTCCAATAAATCAAATTCTCCACTATTTCATAGTTTCAAATGGGTTACTTTGACATTAAATATTTCATTCAATACTAAATGGTTTTCGATAAATAAATATATTACGTTAATCATCTTGCGGAGTATAACCCTGAATGTGCTAGGTCCCGTTAAAAATAAGGCACAAGTCCCACTGAAATTTGGGCTCAAAGTTGACCCGTTTCACAAATATTAAACCATTTACCAACATAAGGCTCTCAGGGCTGCACAATGGAAAAGATGATCTTTAATCAGCTAATTCTGATTAAATCAGCAGCATATTTCTAATTACATGTTCATAAAAATGAGTGAGAAAAACTAATTCAGAGACTATTTGCACGTTCAGAATTCCCAGAAAGTGTAGTTAAGTTGATCCTGATCTGGAAGCAGCATCACCAGTCCCAAATAATAGGCCACCACCATGTTGGCTTGGCCCTTCAAATGATCCAAATTCCTGTTATTGCCTGTGATCTAGAATGACGTTTTCTTGCTCCAACCTTGAAGAGCTTCTCTAGCTTCTGCTACTTTTCCTGGTGTGGTTTCATCTCTTTCCTTGCGCAACGCAGGCCACCCTGAATCAAATGTCTCAGGACAAAATGAACCTTCTGATGCTTGGTTGAATCGATGAATTGAGTTTACACCAGAATTGAAAACTCCCAACGAAGTGCTCGTAGCAGACCTGAGAATACGGGCTTGTTTCTTGATCAAGATGGTAACTAACTAGTATGAATTGTTATGTTATAAAGAGAACCGAACCAAACTAGAATTTTTGGGTATTTAATAACTGAAACATTTGGGTCCAAATTTAATTATGAAACCGAACCGAATTCTGTTCGGTTCAATTCCATACCATAATTAATTCTTGTAACATTTACAACGCTACATCAATCAGCGGCATGTTGAACGGAGATTTGCAACGCCTTGTGCGCCCCGACTGCCACTTTTTTCAAATTGTTCATAAATACAAATCAGAGAATAGAAAATATATTGAAGCCACGTTACCTGCACTATTATTATGATTTAAAATACATCATATGCGATGCACCTGCATCAAACCAATTTGGTCCCATTTATCAGTTTGGGAAGAACCAAAGAATTCAAAACATTATCAAGAGTCAAAATTTCACAATATAAGTCCCCAAAAACACGGTCGCTCTGCAGCCAACAACCTATTCGACCAACATTATGAGTTTTCGAGTCAAGTCCTCTTTATAGTACACATAAAACAGAATTTATGCTTACTAATATATAAGTCCGGTACCAGGGTCATCAAACCAGAAGGTTCATCCACCATCATTCTACTCTACTTTACTATCTTGGATAAGATAGATGTAACTAAATGCAAGAAGTACAAGAACCACCAAAACAGCAGGGACGGCCAATAGCCAATAGTTAGTTGTCTTCTTGCGTTTGAGTATAACCTTTGGAAGTGAATCTGGACCTCTCGGGCGCGCTCTATGCCTAGGGGTATTTTCTTTCCATCCCTTGCTCTTTGGCAGGACCGGAGTTTCAACCTTTTCCTCCGTCTTCTCTGGTTCAGCAACTTCTGCAACTGCTTCAGTTGGTTCCTCGGAATCCTGAGAGACAACAGCCCCAGCCTTCTTTCTCTCTCGTTTTTCGCGGTCCTGCAATATATTGAGAGCCAAATAAGCTTTTAAGATTTAAGGTCATAAGACAATGTTAAAAAGAAAAGTTAAATAAAACAATAATTTCCTTAAGCTTCTTCTCGGCTTCCTTCTGAGCTTTTATTGCTGATCTGGCAGCAGCTTTCTCTGCTAACTTCTTCTTTCTTTCCATTGCCTGCTTAGCCTTGGCAATCTCTTCCTCTCGCTTCATCTCCTTCAATTTCATCTCATCAACTTTAGGCGGATCATCCTTTTGCGATTTTTGTATCCCAGAGACATCTCTGTCTTCACCTTCAATCTTGTCCAAGATGCTTTCGGTTTTCTGATTTGCTTCTTTCTTATTTCGAGCATTCTTTTCTTTTTGATCTTTCTGCAAAGAAGTATCATGTTGTGCCACAGGAACGGAATCCTCCTTAGCAGGTTGTTTCACATTTGATTTCACAATCATCTGAGTCTCGGATGGAGTAGGTGCAACTGCCAAAAGTGGCTTCTCGTCTAGATTCCTCATCCGACCATCGGAACTCAATTGCCTCATGTCGAGTGATGGCAACACTCTCCTCTTGTAGTCATCCCTGAATGCCTTGTTACTACTGCAGAGGGAAATGAATTTCTCGACCTGGTAGTCGGAAGCAGGAGACAAACGTTAGACAAATAAGTGAAACTACCAAGGCTATTTGAACTCAATGCAGAAAATTAATCGTCAAACCTCTGTATGTGAGAGCTCGTTCAGGGCTTCAACATCCTTCTTTGCTGCAAGTTCTTTAGCTTTGTTCAAAAGTGTACGGTTTTGGTAGTAGTGGGCATTCTGCAAGTCAAAATACTCATTTGTGAAGACCTAATACGCAAACTGTCTTCCCTCTACATTTAGCAATAAGAAATATTTCGTGGCTTGAATTTCTCAAAGCTCAGAAAATATTTCCGATAGATACGTGGAAAAATAATGAACAGTGTAAGGCAATGCTGTTTAATTAACTGCAGTATTCCTTTCAAGTATAAATTGGCTAACAGAAACTGCATAAATTTGCTCCAAACTTCTGTAAAGACATTTCGTTCTACATATTCTCCTACTCCTGCAAGTGTTACAAATTGACAAAAAGGCATGCAATGACATTTTAACACAGTGCAAACCAAACAAGAGGCAGATAACCAAAATTAGGTATTTGGTCCCTAGTTAAGCACAAAACCAAAAAAATAAAAAGTAGAACACAAGACCGTGAATATTGACAAACTAGCGCTGTCTATCCAGGAGAAAGCATCTCATCACTGGAATTGCTTGGCCTAGACATTACTTAAACGGTCCATTTTCAACTCTTTTGAGAAAACATAAGATACAAATATATACATGGAATGTCACCAAAAATGACTGATATTGTCTCTAGTAGTTTGCCTTTTTTTGTATTCTCCATGGAGTGGGCTGCTAAAAATTGTACTCATTTCCTGAAATCTTTTTGTTTTCAAGTAAGAAAACTAGTCCTTCAAACCGAATGGCGACCCACCCCCTCAGTGAAAAACTGTAATACATCCTGAAGAATTTCTACCAGCAGACTTCCCTGTACTTAAAAGTGTCGGGTGTCTTTGAGTTTTATTTGGTTACGATAGTTTGGTTATTCACGGTATTATATACTGTCAACTTGTGATGGCAGATCCATCTCCCAGATTTCACATAAATGCATGGGACTGTCCCTGGATTTGAGTATCATCTAGAAATGTACAAAGGGATGGGCAGCCTTTGCAGAGATCCAGTCTGCTTTGCCTGGCCGAACCTCCACCGCTCCACATCCATCAGTTTATTTAAATTTTTTTTTCTGAAAAAAAAACAGTGCGGCAGTGGCGGCTAGATAGCCAGGTCCACGGTTCGCCAATCCAGATGGGGTGATCCCTTTTTGACACATCTAGTTTCATCTAATCAAAGAGTCACAAATCACAGCAAATAATCATCATAAAAACAAAGAGACGCAAGGCAGGACAATCATCTAACATTCTGACCAATTGTTGAGCAATTCCAATTCTATAGTGAAATAAAGGTGGCCTCAAAAGAGTTTGGAGATTTCGCCATATACACAATAGATACTGTTATAAAATTGCTTCTAGTACAGCTAAGTGTAAATAATTCATAGAATTTAAATTATAAAAAACAACTAGCAACAGTTAATATTTTAACCCACCCCACCAACGGGTATTCCTTTAACTGAATTCATTTGATTAGGCTGAAGTTCTTTAAAATCTTCCACCACCTTCAAAATATCCTGAATCGTTCCAGTAGGTTGATTGCCTTTTCCAAGGACATAGAGAATTGCAGGAACATTTAAAAAAGTTCAATTCTTCATAGGAAAAACCAACTTTTCGAAGACTTTTTCCTTCTCTTCAGGATCGAATTCAGTAGCAATGATGGCGGCTCATTGGGATAGATGTAGACGAACCACCTCTCTCTCTCTCCAAGAAACATATAGGAATTTTTCCTCTTATGACTGAAGAAAATATGGGTTGATTCGTAGTTTTGTCTATGAAATTCTAATACGACTTATGGGGCCTAGAAAATCAATTAGAATATCTTTTTTCCTTCTTCCTTCCTGAAAACGAAAAAGAAACCATTCATACTCGTAACTCAAGTTGGACAACTCTCAAATAGCTTAAAGGGAAAATCTTTATTCAATTTCATTTATTGAGTGATCCGTACCCTCACATTGCTAGTCTAAAACTCTATTTGGATTCTTTGGTCTGATCCAGTTATTAAGACTATCAAGACGACGTGTTTCCTTGTTCTGGGATCCTTTATCTTTGTTTTAAATCATCGGGTTAAGTCATTACTTTGGCGCTTCTTAATTCTTTCAAGATGGCTGCAACATACCCTTCTAGCTATTTCTTTATATCAAATAATCATACAATGCTATAAATGGTAAAACAAAACATGTATAATAGAGTTTAATCAGGATCATCATTATTAAAGATAAAAAAAGCATACCGCCTGTTCACGCTGTTTCCTCATTTCCTGAATGGTTTCAAAAGTTTTGTCCCTCTTCTCTGTAATTGCTGTCAATTCCTCCTGTAAATCATTTATGTCTTTGTCTATAGATGCTTTTTCTTCATCAAGCTGCTTAAGCTTGGCATGGACCGCTTGTTTTTCCTTTCGAACTCCATCAAGATCAACACCTATAAGCTACAATAAGATAGTTATAAGCATACAGCTACTAGCTAATGCATGCTAAAGTCAGCTAGCAATGCTATAAAAATAGGCACCAACTATATGAAGTTTTACATATACAGCGACCAGCATCTTACTTTGACTTGGTCCTGAATCACTTCTTTTTCACCCAATGCATCCTGAATCCTTGCCCTCTCAGCAGCATTTGCAAGTACCTTGCCCCTTGTTCCTTCAAGTTGTTTAATTTCCCTAAGGATTTGCTTCTCTTCACTGAGAGGAATGCTTTCATGCTGAATGCGATATTGTAAACTTTTGATCTAATTAATTTCAACAGAGAGAGACATATTAGTTTGAAGTGTTATATGAAAGTAATAACTAGAGTGGAAAGCACTTCAAAAACTATACACACTCATAAACAAAAACTTACAAAATCATTGAGTTCTTCCTCAGAAGAACATATCACCGAACCCCTATCTCTGCCTCCATTAGGAGCACCTCGCAGCTTGCCAAGAGCATGCTGCAGAGGTTCAATTTCTTTTCTCTTCTCATCCATGATCGACCTAAACTGTTTATTCTCGACACTCAGAGACCTTATCTCAGAAATTACCTGGGCCCGAACTGCCTGCAAAACATACTCATGTGATTCGGTATTCTCTCATTCCAACAGTTTCCAATCCAAATCAGTACAGGCCATGTAAGGAAATAAGACAAAAATGACACAGAAGAAATGATAAAAAGTGGGCTATCTTATATCCATACATAGCTCATATCCCTTTGACAAAAAAGAAAAAAAAAACAAAAGTATATTTTTCACCACAAAATATAAGCAATACCTCTATCACGCTTACTTTTGCATAATAGCTTCTGTATGAGCAATCTTATTAGACATATTAAAACGTCCCTCATTGCAAGTGTTTGGGGATCATCACGCATAAAGTGCCTTTTCAGACAACTTCTAAAGGATATATTAACAAACCTGCTGGAATCTGATTTTTAAGTTTTCTAGTCAGCATTTGGGCCCTTGAGAAGTTAAAGTTCTGAAATTGAATCTATTTTCTAATATAGGGCAAGGGAAACTTCTCAATGTCATCATGATCCTTAGTCCATGAAGGACTGATATGGGTTTGTTTTTGCAAACATGAAATGCCAAACTGTTTTGGTGGGTAAACAAAATAAAAATAAAATGTTAATTTCAATTTGTCACAAAAGTACTTCCACTTTAGAAACAGATCATAAAAGTGCTTCCACTTTAGAGTGTTGACATTTTTTTTAAGCAATAGAAAAATCACAAAGGCAGAGGGAATATTTATTAATAGAAATAAGTAAAACCAGCACCCCCCACTCCTTCATACCAAAAGAAAAAAGAATACTTAAATGATTGGCTAATAGACATGATAACTCACATTAGTCTTAAGAATAAAAACACTTGATAATATTTACAGCCCTTCCTTTGTAAATTGGTGTATTTCACATTTTATAAGAAATATGTCGTGCAAATTTATCTTTGCATGATTATCTTGTTAAACTTCCAAGAAAATATAGCTTCCCTTCTCTATTTTCTTGAGCATTTTCCTGATTTAGTGATCTCAATACAGCCTGCCCAATGAGCAACATGGTCAACAGTTAAGATAAAAGTATAAAGTACTGCATAATTTACCCTTTTCTCCCTCAATTTTTCAGTGATCTGGAATCGGGCTTGATTCTTTTTCTGTAACTCTTTCTCTGCCAGTTCCAGTTTGCCCCTCAGATTCTGGTCTTCAAAAGACCGATACTTAACAATATAGTAAGAGTGGATCTGGCTGGGTTCAGGCCACTCATCAGCTGCGTTGTTCGGGAGGTTGGCCTCCGAAACATTTTTTCCATCTTCTTTGGCTGGCTCATCCACGCCATGTGAACCAAATTTTATGTCCATCTTGTTGTCATTTTCCACAGAAATCTTCTCTTCATTTCCAGTTTCCACGGAAACAGCCAAGTTAGATTCAGAGACCTCCACACCCATGTTTTCAATAAATTCTACAGCAAAAAGTTCTTAAAGAATCTTGAACGCTCTCAAACCCTGAATCAGGTAGCAACAAAAAACATCAGGTAAGTAAGCATTCAAGAAACAAGTCGAATCATCCTGCCAAGAAATACAGCTGTAACTAATGAACAAAAACAATCCAGGTCAACTGCTATTAAAATATTCATAAATAACTCATTTTTTTTTCACATGAACAAAAGCATCCATCAAAATCAGATTAAATCAGCAACATCTACTTTCAATCTCAAACAAGAACGACACATTACAAAATTCAATTTTCCTAATTTTGCATCAATTGATCTTTAACTCCAAGAAGCCCAATAACAGCAATATCAACAACAAAACATAAATCATCTTTTACTAAACACGCTAGAAAGTCTCAGATTCATCAGCATAAGAAATCAATAAATCGAATCATCACAAGCACACACAAATGGTAGTAAATTAAGCAAATCATCTTAGAATCGCACTCACATGCAGTAAATTCAATGTAAACAAAAAAAGAAATACAAATTAATGAAAAAAAAAAACCACTCCAAGTCGAAAAGATAAAATCTTTATACCAAGAAGAAAACCCGATATCCTCAGCAAAAGAAAAAAAAAAACTACAAATTCAACCCATAATTATCCAAGGAGAAAGATCCGTACAGATCGAACAAGATGGTATCAAGAACGCAGGAAAAATGCTAAAATCGTAAGAAAAAAAAATTGAACAAAAAATGAGATAGCACAATCAAGGGGTATGGATCAAAAGAAGCAGAAATGGCGGATACTTACTGGCAATTGGCAAGAAAACTAAGGCGGAGATTTTTAGGACCCCCTTTAGACAAGACCGTGCAGAGAGAGAGAGGAGAGATACCCAGATCTCTGACTTTATGTGGGAGAAAATGGGTAGATTACGTTACGTACAAAAATAAGATCTTTTTAAGGTATCTTTAAAATTGCTTATTTTATCATTTTTTAAATAAATTTCTCCTTTTAGTCTTTGAATTTTATTTTAGCCAAAATGAGAAAAGAATAAATTTTATTTCATTATGTCATTTGTAGATCACTTTCTTTACATCATCGTCCATGTTGTCAAGAATTGACTGGATAATTCAAACCGTCTAACCAACCCTTTCTCGGTCGAGTTCGTCGCACCGAGTTTGCCTAGTGCGATTTATTTCTTTTGTGTGGTTTGTATGATACTGCATATTGAGCGAAGTTTACTCAATGCGCACGAGTAGCAGTTGCGGGTTGCTATGTCGACAACAACAACAAAAAAAATTGATTGGATAAAAAATTATTTTATTTTTAAATTGTTCAATGTTGTAATGACATGTGACAGAGTATAAAATATGTTGTACACGAAGCATGATTATTAGATTAAATCAAGAATCGTGATTATTTGTCAAACATATTTCTCAAAGTGATTGGTACGTGGAATGGGCCCATAGATTAATAGACCAATTCAACTTATCATGATATTCAAGAATTGGTACCTCCCATTCCTGCCGCATTTATTTTTTATTTTTAAAAAAAAAGTAGAGAAGAGTAAGTTAATATGAAAATTATTTCTATTTTGTAAAATCCGTTATTTCTCTCTCATCAAAATTCAAATTCGCTATTATTCTCTCTCCTCCCAATTAAATCCTAAATTATCACACTTTTTCCTTATAATAAAGTAAACAATCAAAACAGAAAATCTCATTTTCAAAACCCTTCATCTAGTCGCGCTTACGACCAAGATTCAACTAATTTGCAAGTTCACATATTTATGCAGGAGCATAGAGAGTAGAGTTACTCGACACCTACAAGTCACAAAGTCCTGTTTGGGCTCCATTAAAATAAATATTTGAGAAAACATGTATTTTGGAATAGTGATTTTTTTGTTAAAAACTGAGAAATTTTGGGTTTACACGTAATATTATTTTATGAAAGAATATGTGGTTGAAAATATGTTCCGATGAAATGTATTTAAGAAAATAAAAATAAAGAAGTTAACAAGGGCTAATTGTGGCACTTTGTTCACGGTCCAAATTATTATCATCCTTCAACTATGGAGAAGATACTAGTAAGTGCTCCAACTATGTAGAGAGCACATTATCGTCCTCCCATTTTTCAGAAACGAGACAAAATCATCCTCCAACTATACGGATACTAACTTTTTCTCCTCAACTATTGTTTTGCAAAAATTCATCCTCCAGCTATTGAAAAGCTACTGCTAAGTCCCCCAACAATATAGAAAATATACTTTTGTCCTCTAACTATTAGGTCATGACAAATATTGTCCTTCAACTATTGTGATGATACATAATCATCCTCCAACTATTCAAAATCAAGAAATTCGTCTAATGTTTTTTAAGTAAAAAGATCAAAATGGATATCCACTTAATTAAAACAATTGAAACGCAAAAACAAAAAAATTTCAATTGCCCGATAGACTGCTTTAAACTGTAAATTTAAGATTGAAAATGACGTCAACCGGGTGGGAAATTCTGACACTGGTGCAAAAAGTTATGCATGTTTCTTTGAAACAACTCGTTTTGTCAATTTTCGGTCCAAATTCTCTAATTGTCGTACATCAATATATATATTTGTTAAAAGTGATTATTAATTGATAAGGAATTATTTTTTCCAAAATTGTATTAAAAAAAAAAAAAATCGGGCTCCCCGTGCACGCACGGGAAGTTTGAGTTTTTTTTTTTTCCCTCTCCAAATCTACCTTTTTGATTTTACAAATATCTAATTTTTATTGACTTTAGATGACTGTACTAAAAATGTGGACAAAAGACAAACAATAATTACATGTTTTGCTTCACAAAAATCAATTTCAAATTTGCCACGTAAATTCTCCACCGTCTTTCAAGATTTTTTGTACAAAAAATAAAATTTGCTACGTCAATTCTCCACTGTCTTCCAAGATTTTTTGTACAAAAAATATATTCATTAAGCTTACAAAAGCATTACTCACTGCCAGAATTTTGAGCACCCAAAAGTAATTGAAATTGCAAAAGAAAAAAATTTCATGTTTAAGATTTTTAGAAATATATTTTGCTTGTAATATTTTTGTATGTTTAGTATGTAAATACATTTATGTTGATTCTCTATGTTCGTGAATAAATTCGAAAGCATATTAGGTTAAATGAATAGAATTGCTTCTCTATATTTACGAGAGATAATGATTTTGTATTCTTGTTAGAACGTAAAAAAGAAATGAAAAAAAATATGTGAAAACTCCGCACTTTAAAGTTGAATTTCTACTAATTATTATTAATTGCAGATGATTTTTTTTTTTAAATTGGAAGTTGGAAGAGAAAAAAAATTTACAACAATATATATTTAAGAAATTGCAATTTATGCTATATTATTATGTTACTGAAATTGATTTGGTTTGATTATTTTTTTTCTTTGTTTGTAAAGTTAAATTTCTACTCAATAAATAACAACAATAATTTTAATTGGAAGTTGGAAGATTGAAAAAAAAATTGAAACATTTCCCCGTGCACGCATGGGGAGTTTGCTTCTCTCCGTACGTGCACGGGGAGATAATTTCCCCATACGCGCACAGGGAGATTGGTGTCTCCCCATTCACGCAAGGGAAATTTTTTGGTTTTTGGTTTTTTTTTTTAAAGTTAAATTTCTACTATATACTTTAACATTTGTTAAATAATGTCTACTTATGAGGAGGATTTTTTTTTTTAATTGGAAGTTGGAAGAGAAAAAAAAAATTTACAGCAAAAAAGAAATTGGAATATTAAAAAAAAAAAATTTAATCATCTCCCCGTACGCTCACGGGGAATTACGGTTTTTTATTATTATTATAAATATACCATCAAATATATTATTTTTTTCCTACATTCATCATCTGTTTAAAAAAAAATTATTTCCAAAATATAAACTCTTCAACACATACACAAAAATTAAAATTTATTTTGAGAGCAACATTTTAAGTTTTTTGCTTCTTTCTATACATAGATAAAATCAAAATTTCTTCCATGTCCCAGCACCTGTGCTTTTTTTATTTATTTATTTTTTTTAGCCAACTTACACAAATTATAAATACAATTTCATTTATTTATAACTTATTTAACTTAAATTTCAATACTATACATACATAAAAATCAAAATTCCTTTCGGGGGCAACCCTCACGAGGGGCGCTGCCCCCTCGACCCCAGCGACCTGACCAGGCAGGTCTACCCCCGTCGGGGGCGTTGCCCCCGAACCCCCATGAGGGGGTTCTGCCCCCTCGACCCCCGCAAAATCTACATTTTTTACAATTCTACTATATTGCGCGCTCCCTCAACCCCGCGTTTTTTTTTTGGTTCCAATTCTACTATATTACCTCTAAATAAATCACTACAACTTTCATCTGCGTGCACGCACAGGGTATTCAGGATTTTTTTTACATTTATAATTAAGAAAAAATATTTTTTTAATAATTAATAATCAATACACATATTTATTAACAAAAAAATCACTTCAACCTCCATAAAACTACTCATTTAATTTTCATCTGTTTTGTCTTCATTAGTCAACAATTGGTAAGAAAGAAGTCCATATTACCCGTTTCTTTTGAAGAGATTCTTCATGAATGAGTAGTAAATTGCTATAAAAAATCTGCATAATTGAACAGTAATGACGGAGGATAAAATGAGAAGCAAAAAATTAATTAATGGAGATAAAATGTGGTGAACAGTAGAGATAAAATGTGAAAGAGAAATACGTCCTGAATTAATAGAGAACGATGGATTCCCTCTTTTAATAGAAGAGTGATTTTAATAGAATATGGATATATAATGCTTCATATATGTTTACAAATGATAAAATAGAAATTAAATTTTATAATTCTGTATTAAATTATACAAAAATCATATGTTTAATAAATAACCAAAAGAGAACATAACGTAAAGTTAACGTTAAAATTTCTTGTTGCTTTAGCGATGACTACTAGAGCTTGCTGTGGTTATATTTAGAATATTTTTGATTAGTTGTTTATATTTGTTACGTAATAAAGTTTACGTTTGTCCATCATTTAAAATTTTTGCACAAATCTATTTTTCATTAATGTTTAAATCATATTTCTCAAATTCAAATTCTATGTATTGTGTTTTTACAGAGTATATTTAATGTTATATAATTATTACATTATTAGAAAATTTAAACAGTTGAATATTTCTTGAAAGATTTTTTAGAACTAATTTCTCATACTCGACATATAGTTTTGGTTTTCCTATGCAAATGGTTTAACAGATATGCTAATAATGTTCTCCCATTGTCTTAGTTAATATTGCTATCGTGATGGATATTTTGGAAGCTTCTGTTTATGAAGATCATTCATTTGACAACTTGGATGCTACATCGAGAAGTGGAAATGTGTTTTACAGAAATTCCATTCATCAACAACGAATTCAAAGACAGAGAGATATGAGAAATAAACTTAGAACTGATTACATTGCTTATCATAAAAGGAGAAATGGCCCTATGTTATCTGAAAATAATTCTCCTGATGTTGTCCAACTACATAAATCAGCAATTCATCAACACTTTGACACTTCAACTTCAAATCAAGAAACACATAATATTTTGAATTATGATTTAGAAGGAACTTTTAAGGGACTGAACATATCATCTACATCATTCATATTACCAACTTCTACTTCTTGTAAACATTGTAAAGCATGCAAATTTTATAGAGAAAGTAAAAGTTTATGTTGTTCTGATGGAAAAGTTAAGCTTCTTATATGTGACTCACCAGCTGAACTGTATAACTTATTTACATATAAAGAAGTTCATTGTACGGAATTCAAAAAAATTGCAAGGGGATATAATAATCATTTTGCTTTCACTTCATTTGGTGTGAAGTACGATAAAGAACTCTTTAAAACATACAAAGGTATTTACACATTCAGAGTTCAAGGACAAGTACATCATTATCTAAATGAACTTTTTTGCTTTCACTTCATTTGGTGTGAAGTACGATAAAGAACTCTTTAAAACATACAAAGGTATTTACACATTCAGAGTTCAAGGACAAGTACATCATTATCTAAATGAACTTATGCCACAAAATGATACGCCTTCTTATATGCAGTTATATTTTTACGATACAGACAATGAAGTTGAAAATCGTATGAAAATTTCATCAAATTTTGTTGAATTTACTTTGATTGTTTTAATTGAAATCTTCAAAACAAATCCATACGGTAAATTTTTTAGGTCTTTAAGTGAAATGAGTAATTTGCATCATCATCAAATATAAATACGTTGCGATCCAGGACTTGATCAAAGAGTTTTCAATATACCTACATCATCTCAAATAGCAGCTATATGGGTTGAAGATGATGAAAATTCTAACGTTCGTGCTCGTGATATCACTATATACGGCCATTCTAATGATTCACATAAAGTCTACTATTATTATGGATGCTATGATCCGTTGCAGTATCCATTATTTTTCCCATATGGGGAATCTGGTTGGCATGAAGGCATTGAAAGACATAGAAGCACATATTTCGAGCCTCAACATATGCCGACAATAGATGTTCTTCGTAACACAACTACTGCAACTGAATTTATCGAAAAAGAGAATGAAGGTTCTCACATATATCATCTGGTAGAGTTTTATATTTTTTCAGTATTTGGTCTTACAAATGAGTATTCAATTTGGTTTTCTTTTGAATTTTACAGTGCTCAACCATGCAAAGAAACGTACTTAGGTATCATGTCGAGAATATTATTCCTATAAATTACAAATAAGGCATTTTTGTAAATTTGTATTGCTTCACGCTGGAAGATTATTTCAACAGTATGTTGTAGATATATATGTTAAGATTGAAACTGTTGGTTAGACTATTTTCCCAATAATCAAAAATAAATTCGTGCTGAACTTTACCAAGGTATTGTGGACAGTATTCAAAATGGGGAAATAAGAGGATGCAAAGTTGGAAGAAAATTTGTTTTACCACAATCATTTACTTGTGGGCCTCGTGATATGTTAAGAAAATATATGGATGGAATGACTATTGTGCAACCTTATGGAAAACCTGATATATTCTTGACTATAACGTGTAATCCAAATTGGCCAGAGATTAGGCACGAACTTAAAAACAATGATGAAATTCAAAATCGACCCGATTTAATCGTGCGTATATTTAGAGCAAAATTGGAAAAATTGAAACATGATTTACACAAAACAAGTATTTTAGGCCCTATTATTGCGCATATATATGTGATTGAATTCCAGAAAAAGAGGACTTCCTCATGCACATATGTTATTAATATTCAAATCTGGATATAAAATCTCTTGTGCTGAAGAAGTTGATAGGATAGTATCATGTGAAATTCCTGACAAAAACAAATATCTTCATCTTCATTATGTTATTATTAAACATAATATGTATGGTCCTTGTGGAAATATGAATCTGAAAAATGTATGCATGGATGCAAATAAATGTTGTAAAAATAAATATCCAAGAGATTTTTGTAATATTACTATATTTGGTCAAAACGCATACCCATTATACATGCTTCGTGACAGCGGTATTTCTGTTCGAGTTAGAGGTCACATATTAGACAATCGATGGGTTGTATCATATAATCCTTATTTAAGTGTAAAATTTGACTTCATATCAATGTTGAAGTATGTTCATCTATTAAAACTGTAAAATATTTATACAAATATGTGTACAAAGGACATGATCGTATCAATTTTTTAGTTTGCACAAATGAAAAGAGAAAGAAATAGATGAAATTTCTACTTACCAAACTGTCAGATGGATATCTCCACCCGAAACTATGTGGAGGATTTTTTCCTTCAATCTGTCAGAAATTTGTCCAACGGTGTATTCTTTACAGCTCCATATCGAAAATCATCAACAGGTAACGTACAAAAATGAAGATAATTTATCTACTGTTGTTCAAAACGAAAATACAAGAAAAACAATGTTGGCAGAATTTTTTCGAATGAATGAATCAAATGAGTTTGCTCGTACACTTTTATATCGAGATTTCCCAACACATTTTGTTTGGAATGCAAATAGAAAAAGTTGGACTCACAGAAAAAAAACAAGTTGTCATAGGCCGGCCGAAATGTTACAGTAAATCCATCTGAAGGAGAACGATATTTTCTTCGTGTTCTTATGAATCATATTCCTGGTCCAACATAATTCCAAGATTTATGAACCTTAAATGGAGTCACTGTTGTTACATATCGAGAGGCAGCACTTTTACATGGTTTATTAAGTGGAGATAACCACTGTGAAGAATGCATATCCAAAGCTATTGTTTATGAAATGTCCATTTCTTTAAGACGACTCTTTGCTACTTCTTATGCTTTGTAGCCCCAATGATCCAAAATCATTATGGAATAAGTTCAAATCTTATGTGATTGATGATTATGCACATAAAAATATACCTTCACATATTGCTGAAATGCAGGCTTTAGAGGATATTAGTTGTATCTTAGAATGTTTGGGCAAAAATATAAATGATTACAAAATGGTACCATTCAATGTAGATATAAATGAAAATAATAGATTAAGGAGAATGCTTGAAGATGAGACAACAAATTTGAATATTGAAGCATGCTATGTTTGTGCAGCAAGTTTAAATGACAAACAACAATTTGCATATAATACAATTATGGAAAAAATAACAATGGGTTCAAGTGATGTTTTCTTCATTGATGGTCCAAGTGGCACGGGTAAAACTTTTTTGTATAAAACATTGCTAACTCTGTAAGGTCTGAAAATTCTATTGCTTTGGCAACTGTATCTTCTGGAGTATCTGCATCTCTTTTACCTAGGTCGAACTGCTCATTTAAGGTTTAAAATTCTTTTAGAAAAAATTGGTGAAGTAAGATGTTATGTTAGCAAACAATCAGTTTTAAGAATTTTGTTGAAAATGTATAAGTTAATAATCTGGGATGAAGCACCCATGGTAAATCGGTGGCTATTGAAGCTGTCGATAAAATGTTAAG
This sequence comes from Fraxinus excelsior, assembly GCA_019097785.1. Lineage (NCBI taxonomy): Eukaryota > Viridiplantae > Streptophyta > Magnoliopsida > Lamiales > Oleaceae > Fraxinus > Fraxinus excelsior. The sequence continues at coordinate 42,190,622 of CM032625.1, read as the reverse complement.
AGATATTAACGATTGTAACTTGCCTTTCGGTGGTAAAGTGATGGTTCTCAGAGAGGATTTCCAACAAGTTCTATTAGTAGTACCAAGAGGGAAAAAAGAAGATATAATAAAGGCTAGCTTAGTTTTCTCTGACCTATGGCCTCTACTATTATATCTGCCATTAGTTGAAAATATGAGAGCGCAATTTGATCCTACTTTCTGTGATTACTTGTTAAGAATTGGAAATGAGACAGAACAACAACATACTTGTAATTGTATTCGACTTCCCAACAATATAATTGTACCATTCAATGATGAAATAACGTCTTTGAAAACTTTAATACATCATTTCTTTCCAGATATAGGAGCATATGCTGAAAATTTACATACGATGGCAAATCGAATTATTCTTACGCCTAGAAATGAATGTGTTGATCATATTAACAAGATTCTACTGGAACAAATCCCTGGTCAGATTTTTACGTATTATAGCTTTGATGAAGCAATCGAAAAATTAGAACAAAGCTTGCAAGAAGATTTCTTGAATAGTTTGACCTCAAATGGTATTCCACCACATGAATTGAACCTTAAAGTAAACTGTCATGTCATGTTACTACGAAATATCAATCCTTCCGAAAGTTTATGCAATGGAACACGTCTCACTTGTAGAAAATTTAAGAAGAATGTAATTCTTGCTGAAATTACATCTGGCGAATATTCTGGAAAACATGTTTTTTTGCCAAAAATATCTTTTATACCACTTCAAAGTGATCAAACTTCAATTTCATTCAAAAGAACTTAATTTCCAATTAGGCCATGCTTCGCAATGATGATAAACAAATCTCAAAGGCAAAACTTGATTTTGTTGGTTTATATCTTCCAGAGCCAGTTTTTTGTCATTGTCAACTTTATGTGCTATTACAATATGTTTAAACTATTGTGTCTTGGACTCTTGATGCAATGTCTAACTCACTATTGTTTTTCTCTTATGATATTATAGGTAAATAAATCAAATAAACGGGGTCACTCAACTGATTCGAAAAGATTTATGTCACCTTCTTTCGAACAAAACAAAATGTGATTACTCTTGTTTGTTTCTTGAGGATTATATATTAGTTGAATAATATGTGCTTCATTCTTCATTCGAATCTTTTTTAAATCAATAATTGAACATTACGGGTTCAGCTTTTCTTTCATGAAATCTTCATATGCATTAAGCTAATTGTAGTTGATGAACCTTTAACTCATAATTGAATTTCTCCAGTTTTTTTTTTTTTTTTGCCTTTTAAAATTTGCTTTTGTGTGCTGAGTTGTAATGTTTGATTTGGTATACTTAGGGTTCAATTACAAAAAGTTGTATCTTAAAATCATGATAACAACTTCTGGCCTCCTCAAGATGAAAAACATAGATATTGATACACTCACACAATCTTAAAATCTTTAATTCTTTAGTCGTATCTCATTCAACTTTGACATACTTATGACTGAAAACCATTTGCAGTTTAAATTTTTATAATAAGCATTCTCGATTTGCAGTGTTGATGTATCATGTGAGCACACATTTAATTTTTTTTTAATGAAATAGTTAACTTACATAATGCTAAACACAAACCTATTAATCACTTATACCAATCACTTAAATTCAAATTCGGTAAAATATCCCTCTTCTTCTTTTTGTATTTTTATTTTATTTATTTCTATTATTAATTCACACTAATCATATAAAATTTTATTGCTTCAATGCCTCTCCACTACATTATGTATATATACGTTTCATAACATTCAACATTTTGCATGAACTTTGTACTATATAGGCATCTCTCGACTCTTGAGTAAAAAATTTATTCCATTATAATACAACAATGAATTTGCCTTTGACTTCTTTCCATTTTACGCACCACAGCTGAAATCTTCAAGTAGCCATATGTACAATGTTCATTATGAAGCAGCAAAGTAATAGAATATGGAACAAATGAGGCAGCTACATACCAAAGTCAACTGTTCAAAATCTGTTATTTTAACATTTACCATTTGTAATATTCAATAATTTTTTTAGCTTCTAAATTGAAAATAAATTAAGATAGTACAATGTTGTTTTGAGTCTTCATCTACATCTTTATAAAATCTGTTGTTTGCTACTGCCGTAGCTTATTTAAAGTAGTAGATGTTGACATTAATGAAGTACAATAACCATAATTTTTAGTCCAAATTGATGTCAAACTGCGGTGTGCATAAAACAAATAATTGTTCATGAACTGGTTGTTGTGATTATTATGGGTGTTTATTCGTTGAATTAGTCTCTCCTACATAGATTGACAATATCATTATTATTTCATCCATTCTTCATTTAAGTTTGATTACAAATCACATGAGAAATCCATATTTATGATAAAATTAAAATTCAATATTGGAGTAAAATCAAATTATGCCCTACACCAAGGGAACACCTAAGATATGAGATTAATACCATCCAAATTTACGTAAATGAAATTTTAATCATATTGACATTAAAATATAATTAAAATTCAATATAATACTAATAATTCAATTTGGATGATTTAAATAGCCCATAACTAACATTCAAAATGTAATTCACGATAATTTTACATATTTAATACGCTAACATTACCTTCAAAATAATTATGCCCGTGCGTGACTAGTATATATATATATATATATATATATATATATATATATATATATATATATATATATATATAAGAAAAAAAACCTTAATATCGAATGAATTGTATTTGTGTATTTGTTATCATTATATAATCCACTTATGTAAATAATGCATGTCCAAACGAGCTTTTAAAAAACTCTTATTGTCTATCATGTTACCGAGAATAATTTAAGAATTTAAGTTGTACATAGAGTGAAGAGAAGAGCAACATATCCTACTTCCTTTAAAAGAGAGGATCCAAAATTCACTGTTCACCTCGTGTACTCTCTTTCACACTTGAACCGGTTATTTCACTACTGATCGACTTCATTTATAGCAATGGCGTGTTCATTTTCTCAATTGTCATCCATTATCCATTTGGTTTACTGATCATGATGTGATTTTTTTGTTGCTTTTGTTGAGATATTTATATTCATAGATGCTTTTGTTGATTTATGAGGTTATTATTTTTGAGATATTTATATTTATAGTTGCTTTTTTAGGTTAAAAAAATAAATATAAAAACGGGTAAAGTGTGTTTCTCCCCGTGCAGGCACGGGGGAGAGTTTCGGATTTGCATTGATTGGAGTGAAGAGTATTAGTAGTTAGAGTATTAGGAGAATGTTTATTTGCAAGTAAAAAGGAAAATGTTTGTTTGATTATGAATAATCTAATCTAAAAATGGAAACAATTAGTTTCTAAATCTTAATCTTAAGCTAGAAATTAAAACCAAAACATTGTTTGTAGTTTTTTTAATTAATTGAAGTAAAATTTTGTATATTAGGAGAATATTTATTTGCAAATAAAATTTTGTATTAGTAAATCACTAAATTGTTTGTTTGATGATAAATATTCTATTCTACAAATGGAAAAATATAGTATTTTAATCTTAAGCTAGAAATAAAAACGGAAACATTGTTTGTAGTGTTTTTTTAATCCTACTTCCTTTAAAAGAGAGGATCCAAAATTCACTATTCACCTCGTGTACTCTCTTTCACACTTGAATCGGTTATTTCACCACTGACCGACTTCATTTATAGCAATGGCGTGTTCATTTTCTCAATTGTCATCCATTATCCATTTGGTTTACTGTTCATGATGTGATTTTTTTGTTGCTTTTGTTGAGATATTTATATTCATAGATGCTTTTGTTGATTTATGAGGTTATTTTTTTTTTGAGATATTTATATTTATAGTTGCCTTTTTAGGTTAAAAAAATAAATATAAAAACGGGTAAAGTGTGTTTCTCCCCGTGCCGGCACGGGGGAGAGTTTCGGATTAGCATTGATTGGAGTGAAGAGTATTAGTAGTTAGAGTATTAGGAGAATGTTTATTTGCAAGTAAAAAGGAAAATGTTTGTTTGATTATGAATAATCTAATCTAAAAATGGAAACAATTAGTTTCTAAATCTTAATCTTAAGCTAGAAATTAAAACCAAAACATTGTTTGTAGTTTTTTTAATTAATTGAAGTAAAATTTTGTATATTAGGAGAATATTTATTTGCAAATAAAATTTTGTATTAGTAAATTGTTTGTTTGATGATAAATATTCTATTCTACAAATGGAAAAATATAGTATTTTAATTTTAAGCTAGAAATAAAAACGGAAACATTGTTTGTAGTGTTTTTTAAATCCTACTTCCTTTAAAAGAGAGGATCCAAAATTCACTATTCACCTCGTGTACTCTCTTTCACACTTGAATCGGTTATTTCACCACTGACCGACTTCATTTATAGCAATGGCGTGTTCATTTTCTCAATTGTCATCCATTATCCATTTGGTTTACTGTTCATGATGTGATTTTTTTGTTGCTTTTGTTGAGATATTTATATTCATAGATGCTTTTGTTGATTTATGAGGTTATTTTTTTTTTGAGATATTTATATTTATAGTTGCCTTTTTAGGTTAAAAAAATAAATATAAAAACGGGTAAAGTATGTTTCTCCCCGTGCCGGCACGGGGGAGAGTTTCGGATTAGCATTGATTGGAGTGAAGAGTATTAGTAGTTAGAGTATTAGGAGAATGTTTATTTGCAAGTAAAAAGGAAAATGTTTGTTTGATTATGAATAATCTAATCTAAAAATGGAAACAATTAGTTTCTAAATCTTAATCTTAAGCTAGAAATTAAAACCAAAACATTGTTTGTAGTTTTTTTTAATTAATTGAAGTAAAATTTTGTATATTAGGAGAATATTTATTTGCAAATAAAATTTTGTATTAGTAAATTGTTTGTTTGATGATAAATATTCTATTCTACAAATGGAAAAATATAGTATTTTAATCTTAAGCTAGAAATAAAAACGGAAACATTGTTTGTAGTGTTTTTTTAATCATATTCAAGTAAAATTTTGTATTAGAATTTTTGTTTGCAAGTAAAACTTTGTATAAAAACAATAATAAAAATAATAATAAGCATATAATAATTCATTCAACAATTAAATCAATGAAAATATTAATTCAATATGTAAATACAAAATATTTATTACATTATTAAAGTTGAAAAGTTTATTTATTTGACATATTGTATTAATATATTATTAGTCCAAGCAATTTTAGTTGGAATGCCACACATTTTAATTATTATTTAATAGCCAATGTATCAAAACAAATCTGCGCTATTTAAAATAAAATTGTCTGGCATAAGGATGATTTTTTTATACGGGACAATATATTTTTCCGTTGGATAAAATATGCCTCTAAAATTAATAGCTACCGTATCGAAAAAGTAATATAATGGCTACCGTATTGGAAAAGTTCACGTTCTGATTACATTATAATTATTTGGAATAACATTATGATTTTTACAAATTTATATACCGTCCGCTAAATAAATACACAATAAATAATTTGTATTTACAGGCTTAAATTAAGTTGATATTTACAATACAAAAAAAAAAATAAAAAAAAAATAAAAAATCTTCTTCTCCCCGTGCGCGCACGTGGAGAGCGATTCTCCCCGTGCGCACACGGGGACAAGAAGAATTTTTTTTTCCTTTCCCCCCTCTTTGTTTACGTCAACTAGATGCTATTGAATTATTAAAAATATTAATTCAATACGTTAATATAAAATATTTATTATACGAAATTTCAATAGTGTATTTACTTAACAAATAGTATATATATTCTTTAAAAATCATCGTCATAATTATTATGTCACAGATAATTTGAATTTAAATAGCATACATTTTTCCTATTTTATGTTTCGTTTACAGTTACAAAAAAAAAAAAAAGATATTGTCCCGTATAATAACTGGTAAGTATATATTATTTAATATATTTTTTAAAATGACATTCTCGATATTTAAATATTTCGTTTTTAGTTAAAATTCAAAACAAACTTACTTTATTACCTTAAATTGGTAAGTTAAATATAAAAACAATAATAAGCATATAATAATTCATTCAACAATTAAATCAATGAAAATATTAATTCAATATGTAAATACAAAATATTTATTACATTATTAAAGTTGAAAAGTTTATTTATTTGACATATTGTATTAATATATTATTAGGCCAAGCAATTTTAGTTGGAATGCCGCACATTTTAATTATTATTTAATAGCCAATGTATCGAAAAAAATCTGCGCTATTTAAATTAAAATTGTCTGGCATAAGAATGATTTTTTTTATACGGGACAATATATTTTTCCGTTGGATAAAATATGCCTTTAAAATTAATAGCTACCGTATCAGAAAAGTAATTTAATGGCTACCGTATTGGAAAAGTTCATGTTCTGATTAAATTATAATTATTTGGAATAACATTATGATTTTTACAAATTTATATACCGTATAAATTTGTAAATTATGATTTACAATACGGTAGCTATTGTATTACAAAATCATAAATTTATAAATTATGATTTTTTTAATTAATTGAAGTAAATTTTGTATATTATGAGAATATTTATTTGCAAATAAAATTTTGTATTAGTAAATTGTTTGTTTGATGATAAATATTCTATTCTACAAATGGAAAAATATAGCATTTTTATCTTAAGCTAGAAATAAAAACGGAAACATTGTTTGTAATGTTTTTTTAATCATATTCAAGAAATATTTTGTATTAGAATTTTTGTTTGCAAGTAAAACTTTGTATAAAAACAATAATATGCATATAATAATTCATTCAACAATTAAATCAATTATTTAATAGCCAATGTATCAAAAAAAATCTGCGCTATTTAAATTAAAATTGTCTGGCATAAGGATGATTTTTTTATATGGGACAATATATTTTTCCGTTGGCTAAAATATGCCTCTAAAATTAATAGCTACCGTATCGGAAAAGTAATTTAATGGCTATCGTATTAAAAAAGTTCATGTTCTGATTAAATTATAATTATTTGGAGTAATATTATGATTTTTACAAATTTATATACCGTCCGCTAAATAAATACGTAATAAATAATTTGTATTTACAAATTGTATTAATATTTGAATGGCTTGAATTAAATTGATATTTACAATACAAAAAAAAAAATCTTCTTCTTCCCGTGCGCACGGGAGTTCCCTTTCCCCGTGCGCGCACGGGAATAATCATTCTCCCCGTGCCAACACGACACTCATATATATATAAAAAAAAAAGCCATGCTTTCAGTTCCCCCCTCTCTCTCTCGAAGCCTTAGAAATTTGGCGTCAACAGGAAGCTTAATTCGTGGAATTTCTCGAATACTTCCGTTGGATTCATCTGTAATTTTGACGGGTTACGTGTGTTGGAAAAAATAATAGTAAAGTGCAGAAAAAACTTATCAATAGATCCAGTCTCGTGACAGCACGATGTCCTAAAGCGAAATTGCCCGTCGATAACTGCTGCGATCTCCGTGGACAATCACCTCCAGGATATAACGATCAAATAAACCAATTGTGCAGCAATCACAAAAGGTTTTCAGAATTCTCAAGTGTACTCCAGAAAATATGAAAAGACAATTTGAGTATAATATTTTACTGTATATATGAAGAGACAATTTCGTTTTTGTTGTAGTTTTCCAATACCCAAAAGTGTGTTTATATAGGCATAAAGAGATGTAACTTCTTCCACCATGATCTAGCATTAAGTTGCAGATGTAATGGCATATGGTAATGGATATTAAATCTGGGCAGTTAAAACAGTCATATTTTACTGGCTAGTTGACCCATTAAATAATTCCGAAAATAATTAAAAAATAATTATTATTTTATTAGAATCAATAAAGCCCAAGGCCCCAAGGCTCAATCAAAGACTTTTTGATATAATGCGTGAGGCGTGGCTCGAACCCCTGACCTCCCACACAAATTCCACATTTTTACCAGTTGGGCACTTTATCTTAATTAATTATTTCTTTCACATATTATATTTATTGTATAAATATATAACAATCCCCCACATGAAAGAAATAAGATAGATAAAAATAATATTCTGGAGTACGGTAGAAATCACGCAGGCTTAGGTGTCTATCGACTTGAACCTTAGCTTTGTTTATTCTATCGAGTGTAGAGTGAACTATGTCTTGAACTCCACAATTATGATTTGCAAACTGAGACAATAAAACACACACATGATTTCTAAAACAATCATCGAGTTCTCGCGGTTGTGTTCATTTCGGCCGTGAACTTTCCCGGTTTCTTTGAGTGCTCTAGAGAATTAGCCTCAATTCTCATAGGAAGCGGCCCCACTTCCACACTCAAATAGGTGCTTCTATCAAGGATGCACTGTATTTAAACACCCCACTGAATATCAGCTATAGAAAGCATTAAGAGCATTTGCTCATCCTCTAATCAATACAGTTGGTACTACTCATCATAGGGAGGGGTTTGAAATAAATTCAATGTAGTACCCCCACAAATCACTCCAATAACTTTGTTATCCCATTGAACCTTATCCATGGGATCTCCAATCGCAAGGTTGGGTTTCCATTATAGGTGATCTAATTTGTAATAGGCTTTAGCCCCATCCCCCTCGATGTTTTCTGAACTAGCTCTCTAGCTAATCCTTTGGTTAATGGGTCATCAATATTATTACTTGACTTCACATAGTCAATAGCTATAACCCCATCCTTAAGCAGCTGACGCACAGTATTGTGCCTCCTACGAATATGTCTAGACTTTCCATTGTAGGATGAATTTTGAGCTCTTGAAATAGCTGCTTGACTGTCACAATGGACATAGATAGCTGGAAGTGGTTTGGACCACAAAGGAACATCCATAAGAAAACTCCTTAACCATTCAGCCTCTTCACCTGCCTTATCCAATGCTATGAACTCTGATTCCATAGTGGATCTCGCAATGCAGGTTTGCTTAGTAGATTTCCAAGATACAGCACCACCTGCTAATGTAAAAACATATCCACTTGTAGATTTAGTTTCATTGGTATCTGAAATCCAATTAGCATCACAATATCCCTCAAGTACAGCAGGATATTTAGTATAATGTATTCCCCAGTCTAGAGTGTATCTCAAATACCTCAAGACTCGAATGAGTGCATCCCAATGTTCATTATTAGGATTACTAGTATACCTGCTAAGTCTACCGACGGCATATGCTATATCAGGTCTGGTACAGTTCATGAGATACATGAGACTGCCGACCACTCTAGCATATTCTAAAGCAGAAACACTAGGACCTGAATGTTTTCTCAAATGATGACTTGCATCATAAGGTGTTTTAGCGGGAATACAATTATATTGTTTAAACTTCTTAAGCACTTTTTCTACATAATGTGATTGGGTTAAAGTAATTCCTTCGGAATGTGTTACTATTTTAATCCCTAGAATAACATCAGCAATACCCAAATCTTTCATTTCGAAGTGCTTTTTCAGAAACTGTTTAGTCTTATTAATCACATCTAAACTAGTTCCCATTATAAGCATATCATCCACATATAAGCAAATTATAACACCACTATCCCCCACAAATTTGCTATATATGCATTTATCTGCTTCATTTATCACATAACCATTAGATGTCAAAACTGTATCAAATTTCTCATGTCATTGCTTAGGGGCTTGTTTAAGGCCATAAAGAGATTTTTTAAGTCTACACACTTTATCATCAAGGCCTTCTACCACAAATCCCTCAGGTTGATCCATATAAATCTCTTCTTCTAAATCTCCATATAAAAAGGCAGTCTTGACATCCATTTGATGTATAATAAGATTATACAATGAAGCAATTGCAACTAACATCCTAATAGAGGTAATTCTAGTAACAGGTGAATATGTATCAAAGAAGTCAACTCCTTCTTTTTGTTTATAGCCTTTAGCTACAAGTCTTGCTTTAAATTTATCAATTGAACCATCAGGTTTCAATTTTTTTCTTAAAAATCCATCTACACCCAATGGTTTTACATCCTCTAGGCAAGTCTACTAATTCCCAAGTGTTATTAGACATAATGGAATCATATTCACTATTTATAGCTTCCTTCCAAAATATAGAATCTGGTGAAAATATAGCTTCATCAAATGTAATAGGATCATCCTCTACTAAGTATGTTAGAAAGTCAGGACCAAAAGAAGTAGCAGTCCTAGGTTTTTTGCTCCTCCTAACTTCAGCTTATTCTAAATCGATAGGCTCTTCTCTAACTCTAGGAGGAACACTAAGAGAGCTACTTGGTCCTGCAGATTTTTCTTTAAAAGGGAATCTATTTTCAAAAAATTCTGCATCTCTAATTTCAAAAATTGTGTTCTTTTCAATCAAAATATTTTTAGAGTCAATTACTAAAAATCTGTAGGCATTACTATGAAAAGCATAACCTATGAACACACAATCAACAGTTTTTGGACCAAGTTTAGTTCTCTTAGGTGCCGGAATAGATGTCTTAGCTAAACACCCCCACACTTTAAGATATTTATATGAAGGTATTCTACCTTTCCACAATTCATAAGGGGATTTATCATTTTTCTTACTAGGAATTCTGTTAAGAATATAACATGCAGTAAGAAGTGCTTCCCCCCACATGTTAAAAGGTAATCCAGAAGAGTTTAGCATTGAAATGACCATATCCTTTAGAGTTCTATTTTTCCTTTCAGCTACACCATTAGATTGGGGAGAATATGGTGGAGTAGTCTCATGAATAATACCATTATCAACACAAAATTTATCAAGCTCACCTGAATATTCTCCTCCCCTATCAGATCTTAAAATCTTAATAGTTTTATCTAACTGATTTTCTACTTCAGTTTTATATGAAATAAATTTTGAATAACTTTCATCCTTACTCTTAAGAAGATAAATGTAACAATAACGGGAGTAATCGTCAATGAAAGTTTAAAAATATTTATTTCCACCACGAGTAACATATCCTTTTAAATCACATAAATCAGAATGTATTAAACTTAAAACTGAAGTAGTTCTATCAACATGTGGAAATGATTTTCTAGCATACTTAGATTCAATACACATTTCACATTTTGAATTTGGGAACTTATCAGTTTTAGGAATGTTTCCCAATCTCATTAATTTTTTAATAGAATTCATGTTCACGTGTCCAAGTCTAGCATGCCATAAATCATAAGAATCCAGCAAGTAAACAGAAGAAGTAGAAGCTTTATTATTGATCACAGAAACATTTAATTTAAATAGACCCTCATCTGCATACCCGTTCCCAACAAAAGTACCACCCTTAGACATTACAACTTGACCACTCTCAAATACAATTTTAAATCCCTTTTTGACCAAAATAGATCCAGACACTAGATTTTTCCTTATATCAGGTACATAAAGGACATCCTTCAAACTAAGGATATTTCCAGAAGTAAATCTAAGTGTCACAATTCCTTTCCCCTCGATTTTGGAGGAGGAAGCATTCCCCATGAACAGACATTCTCCATCACTATTAGGAGTGAATGAAGAAAATGCACCTCTCGTGCAGCAAATGTGTTTAGTAGCTCCAGAATCTACCCACCAGTCTGTCATGTTGCTCACTAGATTAACTTCTGTCACTTTGCTCCAGAATCTACCCACACAAAATTTCTAGAGTTTTATGCTTCAAACTGTTTTTATACTCTTTCCAAGAAGGTGGTAGTTTTTCAATTATAGCAGACACTTGAAAACCTTCACATATTTTATAACCCTCAGCAATAATTTCATGAATTATAATCTGTAATTCTTCAACTTGACTTACCACCGTTCTAATATCATCCATTTTAAACTCTAGAAATTTTCCCACAACAAATTTCTTAGTTCCAGCATCTTCAGTAGCATATTTCTTTTCTAATGACTTCCATAATTCTTTAGCAGATTTACACGACCAGTAAACATCATATAAATACAATGTCAAGCAATTCAGAATATAATTTCTGCACATATAATCATTACGTTCCCAAATAGCTAAATCTGATGTTTCATTATCCGTATGCTCATCAGCAATTGCAAAAACAGGTTTATCAGATTCAATAGCATCTACAACTTTAAGAGTTGTCAAATAAAAACGCAATTTCATTTGCCATCTCTTAAAATTCTTTCCATCAAATAATTCAGGTTTTTCAGAATACTTAGGAACAGATATATCTACTGCAGCCATTAAAACGTTAATTTCGCTTTAGATTGTTGGAAAAAATAATAGTAAAGTACAGAAAAAACTTATCAATAGATCGAGTCTCGTGACAGCACGATGTCCTAAAGCGAAATTGCCCGTCGATAACTGCTGCGACCTTCGTGGACAATCACCTCCAGGATACAACGAATTGTCTTTTCAAATTGTCTTTTCATATTTTCTGGAGTACACTTGAGAGTTCTGAAAATCTTTTGTGATTGCTGCACAATTGATTTATTTGATCGTTGTATCCTGGAGGTACATATTATACTCAAATTGTCTTTTCATATTTTCTGGAGTACACTTGAGAGTTCTGAAAACCTTTTGTGATTGCTGCACAATTGGTTTATTTGATCGTTGTATCCTGGAGGTGATTGTCCACGGAGGTCGCAGCAGTTATCGACGGGCAATTTCGCTTTAGGACATCGTGCTGTCACGAGACTCGATCTATTGATAAGTTTTTTCTACACTTTACTATTATTTTTTCCAACAACGTGCTGGTAGAGCTATGATGATTCCGAGCAGCGTTAAGAAAACGATCGAAAATACAAAGGAGATAACCTGCCAAAGTCACAGTGAGGAGGAGATTTACGCAATGCTCAAAGAATACTCCATGGATCCCAATGAGACTACCCAGAAGCTCCTCCTACAAGGTACCCGCATGTGCTTTATGCGCACACGCACTCTATTTGTTGTGTGAATTAATTTGTTCATATTGATTTCGCTTTGGTGTGATTGATAATAAGCTGTTTAATTTACCATTTTTCTTTTATTTTTTTAATGGGTCAATAGCACAAGTTTATATTACACGCTTAAGATTGAAAAATTAGTTTATTTGGCCTTTTGGGAGAAAAGAGAAAATTTGATTGATGGGTTTAAATTTTAAATTGCTGATGAATTTTCGCCAAAGCTAAGCTTATTTATATGGTGGTTTTTTTATCAAATGGTGGCCTTTGTTGTTTTTATATTTAAATGCAGTCGAATTTTTTTTCCACCTCCTATTTATGCGCTGTTTATTTTTTTATTTTCCTTGTAAATTTGGTATCTTCTATTCAAGATTGAGAGTATTGTGAATATCTTTTTCGATGGTTGCAAAGAAAATGTTGATTTTGTAGTTAGGTATATGTGATTCTTGTGAATTGATTGTGAATCTACTAATTTCTGCACGAGACATATTTTCATATCTTTTTGGAGTTTGTGAAATTTGTGAGGTTGTATTACAGTTCACTAAATTGCCAAGTAAAATCTAGGCCCTCGAGTGGGAAGATGAAGGTGGTCCGCTTCTTTTTCTTCCTGCTTGTATGGAACAATTGATGTTGGTTATGGATTTACCTTTTCCCGGTCAATCAGTAGAAGCTTCGGCTCAGGCTCAGGCTCAAAATGCTCCATTTAAATTTCCTATGAGCAAAGAAATTTGGATAACAATATGATCATTATAATCACTTCAATTCAAATTTGTTGTTTATATGCTGGCTTCATATTTAAATATGTTACTTGTTAGCACATCACCAATTCTTTGTCTTAAATACAATTTATTATTTATGTGTCTGCTAGCTCGTGTGTAGGTTTCCTTTTGTCCCTCTTCTCTCTGTGGGTTTCCAAAGCAAGGTAACAAATTTGTTTCCAAATGCTTTTGTAGATATGTTCCATGAAGTAAAAAGGAAGCGTGATAGGAGAAAAGAGGTATTACTACTTGTGAATGAATCTCATATATAGTGTAGCTTTACTCATAAATGCTCCTACATCATTTAGTCCCATGTTTGGTTTAGATAAAAATTAGATTTTTAATACATTTTAAAAAAAGTTGATGAAATGTGTGGTTGAAAAGTTGATAAAAGTTGTGGATTCCATGAAATATGTGAATACAATTGATTTTGGAGAAAAATGAGCTTTAAGAAATGGGGATCAAACAACGGTTAAGTTCATGATGACACGAAAGAGCCATGTGGCAGCATTCCTAGATTTAGGCACAAGAATTGTTCCAAGTTGCAATTTTATGCTAAGTTAAGTGTTAAAGTGCAATTATATACATTCCTGTAGGAAACTTTTTGATCATAAAATGGTGACCAGATTAGCAGTTTTAAGATGTGACTAACCTGCTTATATGTTTTAAAAATGTTTCTTAATCGATAATTTTATGTTTCATGGGGGCTGAGGAAGTCTTTTAGTCTAGGTGTGGGCTTACTGTATTTCTAATGACAAAGATTTATGTTGTATTTTGCCTAAGCCTTTTTCTCTCTGTCTACATACATCTTAGGAAGTTGAAGCAATGTAGTACCCCATTTGAAGTTAACAAAGGCTTATAGGTTAGGTTCTATTCCCAATTTCTTAAGAAGACAACGCAGAACTTTGATAGCACAACTGCTTCTACAGGTGCTGTAATAAAACATGATAGGTGCAAATGCTACCATTAAAATGTAAATATCATTGTACATTAGGTTTTAAAACAAAACTCTGGGGACTTGCAATTAAGTTAAATATCACTTTTGTATATTTTATTTGTTGTTAATTTGGCAGCTAAGATGGGATTTTGGCATAGTCTGCATTTCAATTTCATTTGGATCTATATTTATCATGTAGTTTCGAACTCCATTTGGTGTTGTAAATTATAGGATTGTATAGATCCAAAATTACATTACAAATGCCATCGCTTAAGATGGGAGACACCCTTCAAAATTTACTGTTTGCCAATCGATTTTTTTTTTTATTTTCTGATTCTTTTGCTTATCGATTAATTGTGACAATGATGATGATATAATTAGATGCCTGAGGTGAATATCTCTTTGAATTCAATTAACGAGGCTTATTGATATCTTGACTAGCCGGTGATCATAAAATAATTCTCTTTTTTTTTCCTTCTGGTACATATATTTTGGTACTGATTTCTGGTGGCAGGGATGATGAAATCATAAACTCCAATTTGTAAGGGGTAAATTTCCCTGGTGAAGTTGAAAATTATTGCTTATTGATTGACTGCCATTCAGCTTCCCTCTCTTTTTGAGTATACTTTGAAAATGTTCATCTGATAATTTTGATATATTGAATAGCATTAGTTTAGATTTTTTTTCCTTTCTAGCATTTGATTTCAAGAAATTTGGGCTTTTATTATGTTTCAATTTTAAGCTTTACTTCTAATTAAGCCACAAATACTTTCATTAGTCACTAATTTGAAATATTAGTTCATCGCTACAAGGTAAAATGATTTTTTTTTTCCCATTTTTATAAAGTATACTTTACTTTTTGTTCACTTTTTGCAAAGATATAGGAAGCTTAATGAATAAGCATTAATTTTCCAATCATGATATATATACAATTTTTTTACATCATTTTTTATATCATGCAATGCCGGTACACACGATTGGACAGTTTTTTAATATTGGACAGGAAAGTTCTTTTTTTTTTTTAAATTATTACAATTTGGCCCGGTGCTTCTTCATGTGGGTGTGATTTAGTGCATGTTTTCATTTTTATTCCGTCAAATCGTGAGGTAGGGGTGTAAGCGGTCCGGTTTTACCGGTTTTTGACAATTTTTCAAATAAAACGTTTTAGACCGGTTTGAGAAAAACTCAAACCTAAACCAAACCATTTTGAAGGGTTTGAAAAAAATTCAAACCTAAACCTAACAGTTTGGTCCGGTTTTAAACCGCCCGTTTCGCCGTATATTTTTTTGTCTGTCTACTTTTATGATATTAATTCATTGAATTCAATATATATTTATAACTTACTACCAATAAATATAAAACAAACTAAATATATCTACTACAAGTTTAAATACCAACTAAATCAAAGTGAAATCACAATAAACTAAAATATAATTTTTGGTTTGCCATTTTAGGCTAAGATTTTACAATAACGTTACAATACAAATCTACTAAATTACATATAAAATCAAAAAAACATAATGACGTTCTACAAGACCTCGTGATCATCATATCTGAAAAATAAAACTACTGATTAAACAGAGAATAACTAACCATAATAATAAATTAATTATTTATAATATCTAAACATAACAAATACACAAGTTTATTGTTGTATATTATTACGAATTCAGTTTCTCACATATACTCAAACATAAATTGTTGTCACGCATGATAGTCCCCATTGTTAAACAAATGCATTCGTTACATCATCATAGTATTAGATATTAGATAGATAAGAGAATCTTTAAAAATATGGTAATAGAAAATATAAACCACCTGACACAACTTTCATTGAATCATCAAATGCATCCACTTCATCTAAATATTGGCGCATCACTATAAGTTCATTCTTAATTTGCAACCAATTCTTTTCGCATATACAAGCCTCAACCATTCTTGCACCTAATAAACCCCTAAAGGAATCAAGTATCCGACCTCCAATTAAGAATTCAAACTCAAAAACAACTGTAGAAATTTGAATTCTAAAGAGGAAAAGGGTTTTTGATAGAGTAGGTTAGTTTTAAGATTATTAGATATAAATTAGAATTATTTGGTAATAATAATATATATGTAATAAAAAATTATAAATTAACAAAAATATACATAAATGACAAAACTTTTGAAATTTACATATTTGGATGAATTTAAAAAAAATCATTATTTTTATTTTTTTATTTTTATATATTTTTTCGCCGGTCCGGTTTGGTTTTAAACCGCAATCAAAATTCTCAAACCTAAACCAAACCATTTTTGACCGGTTTGGTTTGGTTCAAAACCATTTCGTTGACGGGTTCACGTGGCACCAAACCGACGGTTTCTAAAATGCGATTTCGATTCGGTTTTCCGATTTGGCGATTTTTGCTTACAGCTCTATCGTGAGGTATGTCGATTCGAGATGTGCTTTAATCTAGGGTTCTTTCTTCGGTTTTTTTTTTGTCTATGCAAGTTGGTGCACTTTTTTTTATCTTTTCCTCTCATTTTTTTTTTTATCTACGTGAAGTCTTATGCCAATATTTGTATTAGGTTTGGTTGAATTCTTTCTGAGTTTTTATTTTTCCATTTTGTACTTGAAAATATTATTTTGGTTTAAAGATTTGAGCTATGTTTCATTTGCATAACCTTGTAATTGAGCTGAAATTATTGTGCATTAATAATATTATATTGGTATAGTTCGAACTGGAGTATCTTGGCCATGGGTGGTTAAAATATATCTGAATTAGATCTCGACATTTCGCCCAAATTCAGCCTTAGTATTTTTATGGGGAACTAATAGGTTTAATACATTATTTTATTTTGCAGTACACTTTGCGTACTTTATTGGATGGGATACAGTTTGATTCTAGCAGTGATCGAGGCACTCCCTTCAAATTTAAGCTAGGCCAAGGTATATATCTTCCCATTGTATTTGAATACTGAGATGTATTTAGGCATGTAAGCCGGATTTACTTTTCATTGGCGTACTCAAGGTATCTTCTATTGGCACATTTGAATTACTGGTTTTGAAACTTTTTAATTGAATTGGTTAATTGTACATACAATGAAGAAAATCGGAAATAACGTTGCCAATTTCTTCATTACTTGCACATGTCAAGTAATCAAAGGATGGGATGAAGGAATCAAGACTATGAAGAAAGGTGAACACGCCCTTTTCAGTATTCCTCCAGAACTGGCATATGGAGAGTCTGGATCGCCTCCAACAATACCTTCTGACGCAACGCTTAAGTTCGAAGTTGAATTGCTCTCATGGATCAGTGTAAAAGAAAGATATATGCAAAGATGGTGGAATATTCAAGAAAATACTTACAGAAGGAGAGGGTTGGCGGAATCCTAAAGATCTCAATGAAGTAATTGGTATTGTATTCGCCAACTGCTAGGTTTGCTGACATCTTATATATATTTCATCGGATGAGTTTGATAATGCTTTATGTTATTCTGTATTTTTATTGTAGTCAAATACGAAGCTCGGCTCGAGAATGGAACCCTTGTTTCGAAATCAGATGGAGTGGAGTTCACAGTGAATGATGGTATGTGATATGTACACTATTATTTTATTTTTCATTTTATTTTCCTTTATGATTGTTTCATGTTGATGGAATGTGATCAATGAGGAGATATTTGTGCAGGTTATTTCTGTCCCGCCCTTTCCAAAGCTGTTAAGACTTAAGACAATGAAAAACGAAGAGAAAGTCTTCTTGACTGTAAAACCTCAATGTAAGTGTAAAAACAACACCCTCAAATGATGTTTTAGTAGGCTTTATACCTGTATAGAATATCCAACAAGTTGATTTGTTGTCGAGGGAATATGTATACAATGTGATTAAGCTTCATATCCAATATGTTTACTATGATTCGTTGCAGATGGTTTTGGAGAGAATGGCAGGGAGGCTACTGGTGATGAATGTGATGTGCCGCCAAATGCTACCATTCATATAAATTTGGAATTGGTTTCGTGGAAAACAGTTTCAGAGATTACGAGCGACAAAAAGGTTTTGAAAAAAATACTTAAAGAAGGAGGGGGTTATGAAATACCTAATGATGACGCCATTGTGCAATGTAAACTCTTATGTTAAAAGATAATCAGAAATTCCTAAAGAATCATTGCATTTTCAGTTTATGTATTGTGTAAGTTCATCACTTCATTGTTTCTTGCTATTGGTCAGTGAATTTGATCGGGAAGCTGCAAGATGGAACTGTTTTTTGTGAAAAAAGAGATACGATGAGGAGCCTCCTTTTGAATTTAAAGTAGATGAAGGTAATATTTTCATTTCGATGAGACTATAGTTAGCTAAGATCTTCAAGGATCATATGGTCTTCTTCTTGAGATTGTTCTTCCACTTAATTATTGGAAAAGATAACCCTTATTTAATTATGAACTTATTCTACAGAACAAGTTATTGAGGGTCTTGATAGAGCTGTGAAGACACTGAAGAAAGGGAAAATTGCACTTTTAACTGTCCAGCCAGATCTAAATCTCCACAAGAACTGGCTGTTGTTTCTGGAAATTCCACTATGTATTATGAAGTTGAGATGAAGAACATATAGCTGACAGTGGTGAGAAAAGGAAGAAAAAGGTTTGCTGTGAAATAATTGAGACCGGGAGACCCATGACACGGGTCTCCGAGCATTACGGAGACGTGATGTCCGCACATCGCCGACGCTTGTCCACTGAGGAAAAAAAAATTCCTGCGCTGCGCGGAGATTGGTATGTCCGTTCAAGCTTCTGTGTTCGAACGTATATTCTCATTTTATAGTGCGTTCTCGTCCTATTTTTCAATGTTTTGTTCTTTGTTTAGCTCGATGTAGCTGAGAAACTTCAGTTCTTGCTTGATTCTTACTTCTTTGTAGTTTTACTTTTACCTAAGGGTTTTTCCACTTCTTCTCGTCTAAGATGTAAAAATGTTGTTGGGTTACGCTTTATTTAATTCGATCTACTTCAAAAGCTATAGATCTTGCTCGATATGTTTTTTCCCCTGATTTCTGCCGTCTTCGACTGTATTCCATTTCTGGCTATCATTTGTACCGTAGTTTTAAGCATATTTCCAGCTGGTTTTTGCTTAGTCTAGCTTGATCTAGCGGAAAAACTTCAGTTTTTTTGGCTTGAAATGCTCGTTGTATGTTAAATTATGACATTGTTGAATTATGACATTTTTCAAATTTAATTATTATTTAATAGCCAACTTATCAAAAAAATCTGCGCTATTTAAATTAAAATTGTTTGGCATGACGATGATTTCTTTAATAATTATATACGAGACAATATATTTTTCAGTTGGATAAAATATACCTTATCGGAAAAGTAGTTTAATACCTACCGTATTGGAAAAGTTAATGTCCTCATTAAATTATAATTGTTTGGAATAAGATTATGATTTTTACAAATTTATATACCGTACGCTAAATAAATACACAATAAATAATTTGTATTTACAAATTGTATTGATATTTGAGTTGCTTGAATTAAGTTGATATTTAGAATACAAAAAAATAAAAAATAAAAAAAATTACATATGGAATTGTCCCGTGCGCGCACGGGAAGAATGAAACTCCCCGTGCGTTCACGGGGAGTTGTTTTCTCCCCGTGCGTGCACGGGGAGTTCCCTTTGGGGTGCGCGCACGGAGAGAGTTACGCTATTCAATTAATCAAAATATTAATTCAATATGTCAATATAAAATATTTATTGTAGGAAATTTCAATAGTCTATTTACTTAACAAATAGTATATAATCTTTAAAAATCATCATCATAATTATTATGTCATAGATAATTTGAATCTAAATAGCATACATTTTTCCTATTTCATGTTTCATTTATAATTACAAAAAAAAAAAAAAAAAAAAAGCTATTGTCCCGTATAATAACTGGTAACTATATATTATTTAATATATTTTTTAAAATGATATATTCTCTCGATATTTAAATATTTCGTATAATAATTGGTAAGTATATATTAATTAATATATTTTTTAAAATACATATTTGTGATATTTAAATATTTCGTTTTTAGTTAAGATTCAAAACAAACTTACTTTATTACCTTAAATTGGTAAGTTAAATATAAAAACAATAATAAGCATATAATAATTCATCCAACAATTCAATCAATGAAAATATTAATTCAATATGTAAATACAAAATATTTATTACATTATTAAATTTGAGAAGTTTATTTATTTGACAGATTGTATTAATATATCATTAAGCCAAGTAATTTTAGTTAGAATGTCGCACATTTTAATTATTATTTAATAGATAATGTATCAAAAAAAATCTGCCTTATTTAGATTAAAATTGACTGGTATAAGGATGATTTTTTTAATAATTATATACGGCACAATATATTTTTCCGTTGAATAAAATATGCCTCTAAAATTAATAGCTACCGTATCAAAAAAGTTCATGTCATGATTAAATTAAAATTGTTTAGAATAGCAATATGATTTTTTAAAATTTATATACTGTCTACTAAATAAATACACAATAAATAATTTGTATTTACAAATTGTATTAATATTTGAATTGATTGAATTAAGTTGATATTTACCATAAACCAAAAAAAAAAAAAAAAGATGGAATTGTCCCCGTGCGTGCAAGGGGAGAGTGATCATCCTCGTGCGTGTACGGGGAGAGGGAAACTCCTCGTGCACGAACAGGGAGTTGCTTTCTCCCCGTGCGCGCACGGGAAGAAGAAAAGTTTTAATTTTTTTTTCGTCTTATTTTTATAACTTGATGCAATTCAATTAATCAAAATACTAATTCAGTACCTCAATATAAAATATTTATTATAGGATATTTCAACAGTGTATTTACTTAACAAATAGTATATAATCTTTAAAAATATAGTAACAAAATTACTATGGCTAATAATTTTAATTTAAACATCATACATTTTTCCTATTTTATGTTTGATTTACAATTACAAAAAAAAAAAAAAAAATTGTCCCGTATAATATTTGGTAAGTATATATTATTTAATATATTTTTTAAAATGACATATTCTTGATATTTAAATATTTCGTTTTTAATTAAAATTCAAAACAAACTTACTTTACTACCTTAAATTGGTAAGTTAAATATAAAAACAATAATAAACATATAATAATGCATTCAACAATTCAATCAATGAAATTATTAATTCAATATGTAAATACAAAATATTTATTACATTATTAAATTTGAGAAGCTTATTTATTTAACAGATTGTATTAATATATTATTAAGCTAAGCAATTTTAGTTGGAATGTCACACATTGTAATTATTATTTAATAGCCAATGTATCAAAAAAAATCTGCGTTATTTAAATCGTCTGCCATAAGGATGATTTTTTAATAATTATATACGGCACAATATATTTTTCCGTTCAATAAAATATGCCTCTAAAATTAATAGCTACCGTATCGTATCGGAGTGAAACTCCCCGTGCACTCACGGGGAGAAGAAGAAATATATATATCAATCAATTCAAATAAGTACTCCTTTCCTCTTCCTATCTATATCTGTTGCTTTTGAATAGAAAATTATTTTTTAGTACTCTGTTTAAGTTCAATTCTTCCATTTGCACTGTAGATTAACACCCAATAATTTATCCATATAAACTATGTATTCTTTGTTCCATTCACTTGTCTCGGTCTACAATTATATACTTTGTTCCATTCATTTGTGTCGGTCTACAATTGCAAAAATCCGTACGAAACGCTTTTCATATTCTCCTTTGCAAAGAAATTTTAACTTTTTCGCTTAGAATTTTTACAGAATCACTTGTGTGTTTTATTCCCTAATTTATCTTTTAATTTTCATCTACTCGTTTCTTACCTACCTCCAAAGCCAATTGTTTCATAAAATCAATCTTCATTCACCTGCCAACTAATTTCCACCTACCCACTTCTCAACTATCATCCCACTAGCCTCAACACCTTCCACTTGTAAATACATTCAATTATTTCACTTCTAATTGACTGTGGTTCAACCCCATATCTCTTATATTTTATTCAAAATCTTCCTATAAATATAATCATCTATCGAAATGAATATATATTCAGTTTGCATACTTTCTTTCCCAATACCCTACTCGAGTAAGTGTAAAATTAGCTTTCTAAATGATGCTACACTGCTTGTTTTTCAGCTGTAAAAATTCCACCGGCACTTCTTAACCTTACAAATCATTTGCAGGTAATTTTCCGAACACGGCTGCAACTATAAAAACTTGATATTAAAAACTGCAGCGACACCATTGACTAGACAGACGTTCGATAATTTAACATTGAAGACAACTTCAAATATCGTAATGATATCTTTGAAATTGACTTCTATGTCAAATTTTGAAACTTCTATCTGGTCTGATGGTGTCGCTGACGTTTTAACATATCAACTTTCTATAATTACAGTTGTAACTAGAAGTTCAAGAATCGATTCACAGTTGCTAATTTCAATCTACCTGTCCAATTAATTAATTTGAGGTAAATATAATCACAAATAAATAATAATTTCCACACAATTCTAATTGTTTTGTTTACCTAGATATACTTTCTTGTGAAACATTTGATATCATATTTGTTTCCCTATTCTTGAATGAGAATTGCTTAGAAGTAAACATTTTATGTAACATGATTCTAAACTATTGTCTATAATCTAATTCCAACGTTCTTATAACTTTAAACTGTTGTCTATAATCTAACTCCAACATTCTTCACTCAAGAACATGTTTTGCGAACTGACTATAGTTCTATATCCATTATAGTCCACAGAAATCAAAATAAGCCAACTATGGTCATATCCTGATTTAGCTTTAAATCGGCATACACAAAATTCTTTTTTCATTTGTTAAGCCTATGTTTGAAACCCATTTTAAGAATAATAGAAATTTTGGAATAGTATTTCATGTAAGAATATGTGATGGAAAAGCGATGAAAAGTTTTTGATTTGTGTGTAATATTATTATATTGAGAGAATGTATGGTTGAAATAAAAAATAAGAATGAGGATAAGAATGAAAAAGAGAAATTAATGAGTGTGAAACGGGGGCTAACTCTTTTGATCTCAATAGCAATACTTATATTTGTTTAACGTCTAATTAATTTTTTTGTTTTGTGTATTTTGTATAGATATAAATTCAGCTTTCACCACCTCAATCCTCCATTTCGTATTTGGTCACACCATTGATTTATTCCATTTCTGTACCGATCATTTACAATTTTGTAAAAAATTTAACAATTCAATAAACTTACATTCTTTCTTTTTTCAAACTGAAACTGAATAATTTATTAACACATTTACATATTTGTAGTCAAGGTTCTAAAAGGCTTAAAAGGCGTAATGCATGGCGTTGCGTGGAATCCGAAACATATGCATAAAAAAGCGTAAAAATGCTTTTTCTTATTTTAATTTTTAATCAATTAAAAACCGTATTTACTAAACATTTAAATCAAATTTATAGAAACTTTTTATATATTTTTTAAAGTTTCCAAAAAAAAAAAATTCAAATTTAAATAATTTATAACAAAACATATTGAAGTAATTATTTATCACTCATCGGTAGATAAAATGTAACCCAATTAATAATTTAATACTTCACATTGGTCACTTGATTTTCGGGTCCAATGGTTGTTTTGATTTTAAATTAGAGCAAACTGAATAAATTAACATTTAATAATTTTTAACTTCAAAGAATTGTTAAAAACAAAAAAAAAAGTAACGCGCATGTAACACTAATATATCCTCAACAAGTACAAAACCCGTGCAATGCATGGGCAAAAACTAATAGATCTTCAAAAGAGTCAAGTTTCTAATTAAATTTCTTCCTCCTTGTGACACGTGTGATTTAGAGACGTGATGACCATCGACCTGATCATAGAACCGAACTATGCGGTCAATGGTTCAATAAGTAGACCATCCACATGAATATTATTTATGATATCGATAAGTTGAAAAAGTTGGGAATTATGTCAGCTACGTGTTAAAATTGAAATTCGAACAGTTGACTTTGATCTCAACTATTTAGTATTTGTTCAAGGCCCATTTTTAGGAAAAATAAATTTGTAATAATAATTTTTTTTAAGAATGTATGGTTAAACAATAGAGAAATTTTTAGAATTTACGTTTAAAATTATTTTATTGAGAAAATTTTATAATTGAAAATAAGTTTAAAAAAATATGAATTTTAAAGAATGAGGTCAAACACGAGCTAAGTAACTTTTTAAGCTTTTCCAAGCCCTTTTAAATGTTAACTCTTCAAAGTCAAAGTCAACCCTCGTCTTTTTTATTTTTCCTTCTAGGTATTTAATGACTTGAATTACACGGGAGAATAGACTTTTGCCGTGATCGTTAGGTTACTAAACAATAGCCTAATTGATTTTATGAAGAAAAATATTTTTTGTCGATGGGTAAATAATTACGATATGAGTATTTTCTGCTTAATTTTAATAATAAATTTCACTAATAAATTTATTTTCACTCATGATAAAAATGCTTTAAATTATAATGTTTGATAAATAGTATTAGACGAAAATGTATATCATTAAAAAGGGTTATTTATCAGACAAGAATGTATATCATGAATAAGGGTTCATTTGACATGGTTTTGAAAAGTCAAAACTCCGTACGAGACTAAGTCACTGTTTGGTTTGAATTAAAATTTCAAATTAAAGTCGACAATTAATTTTAACTACACATTTAATGAGATTCACAACTTTTCAAATATAAATTTTATCAACTTTTATCAAAATTTACTGAAAATCGAATTTTAATCTCTACCAAATAGGGACTAAAGAGATACTTTTGAATGATGGAATAATTATTTGAAAATGTTTTGTTCGAATAGAGGAGTTTTTAAAAGAAGCAATTTCTTCAAAATGTACAAGAAGCAAAAGTTTTACCAAATGGATCATAAGAACACATAGAATTTTAATTACACTGCGCATTCTAAATCGACCAAATTCGTGGTGCAAGTGAGTTAGTTACAATTATCGCGAATAAAAATGGCGGAAATAATGGGGAAATTTCTGGGTCAAAAGAAACAGTGGTTAAATAAATACCAAATCAAATTCTATAAAGAAATTCATTATATTCAGACAGGAAAAACACACGCACACACATACACACAGACAAAATTGCAGATTCTGTGTGTGTGTATGTGTGTGTGATTTTTCTGATTCCAATTGATTAATTGGTTGAATATTCTGTGCAAGATTATACATATATATACGTTTGTACTCTTTCTGTTTCTCATTTTAGCAATAAATGACAACGAAAAAGGTACGTATTATATATTCTCGCATACCTGTATACATTGCAGATTCATATTTTATGAGATATATCGTTAATCAGCTGTGATTTGATTTTCATTTTATTATGCATGTATATTCTACGTTCACTTGTATGTATCGGAGTTTGCAGTTTATTTATATTGAGCTGTCTTTGGGTAAATTGATTGTTTCGCTAATTTATCTGGCGATCTATAGCGCAAAAACTTTTGATTGGATTTCGAACCGTTGAATCGTTGATATTCAGCACTGGGTTTCATAATTTGGGACTATTTCATGGAGATAGTTTTAAGATTTGATTTGAAATTCGTGCTATTTTCTCGTCTTCAAGCTTCTTCATAGGAATTATCGCGTATGCTTATAAAACGCGTTGATCAGTCCTTGGCTTAGCTAATAACGGAGTTTTGATTTCTTCGTTGGACATAGCATTAAATTATTCAGCCAAGACAAGATTCGGTTCTTTCGTTAATTGTTTTTTAATTCGACAGCCATATTTATGTCTTGGAGAGTACAGTTCACGGAATCTGCTTAACCACGTCGTTGATCCTTGTTTGAACATTTGGTGCTACTGTTGGAATCAAGAATCCGCCCATTCATAGGAAACTTCAGTGGCTAATTGTTGAATTGCTCAGAACAGAGAGCAATTTCATTGATGAGAATTTTTTGGTAGACAAGTTTTAGCAATGGGGTACATGAATACAGAGAAGAAATGGGTATTTCCTCTTGTCATAAGTTCATTACTCTGTGTTTTCCTTCTTGCAAACTCCTTCAATATGGGGCTCGTGTCATCATTGCGCACAATCAATTCCATCTTTTCAGTCTTCCCGTCCCGTGCTGTGTCCAATCAAACCAATGTTTACTTTGAGGCAAAGGTTAATCAAGCTCCACCGCCTTCTGCTCTTCCTTCCATTCCAAAATTCGCTTATTTGGTTTCTGGGTCAAGGGGCGATTTAGACAAGCTTTGGAGGACACTTCATACGCTGTATCATCCATGGAATTATTATGTCCTTCATTTGGATCTTGAATCGCCTCCCAAGGAGAGACAGGAACTCAGTTCTCGAGTGGAAAATGATCCTGTTTTTTCTAAGGTTGGGAATGTGTATGTGATTACCAAAGCGAATATGGTTACTTACAGAGGACCTACAATGGTATCTAATACTCTTCATGCATGTGCCATCCTTCTAAAACAACATAAAGATTGGGATTGGTTTATCAACCTCAGTGCTTCAGATTATCCCCTGGTGACTCAAGATGGTGAGGTTTTTTAATTGTTTTTGCAGTCACATACTAGCAAGTTTATGCCCTCTATTTTTCGACGTTCTTCTAACATAGCCAGTTCATTGTTGCAGATCTTATGTACACATTTTCCAATATAAGCCGTAAACTGAATTTCATAGAGCATACAAGCAATTTAGGATGGAAAGCGTAAGTTTTGTGTTTTCATTTGATTCAAGTACGATGATGCATCAGATGTAAAACCATTAACACGTAATAATATATTTGGCTCTCTTGCAGGCATGGAAGGGGAATGCCATTGATTATAGACCCTGGACTGTACCAGAAAAACAAGTCCGATATATTTTGGGTCGCACCTGGGAGAACCTTGCCTACTGCATTCAGATTGTTCACTGGTTAGTTCACACATTAACTTTTACTTGACTCGTTGATATAGCATTTTCTGAATTTGCTACACTGCATGTTTTGCAGGTTCAGCTTGGATGATTCTATCGCGTCAATTTGTGGAGTATTGCATATGGGGTTGGGATAATCTTCCGAGAACCCTACTCATGTATTACTCAAATTTCGTGTCCTCCCCAGAAGGGTATTTTCAAACTGTTATCTGCAATTCTCCAGAATTTAAACCGACTGTTGTCAACCACGACATGCACTATATTTCCTGGGATTTTCCCCCCAAACAGCATCCCCATACCCTCTCCATTAACGATACTGCAAAAATGATCGATAGCGGTGTTCCATTTGCACGAAAGTTCAAGAAGGATAGTAGTGTATTGAACAAAATTGATAGAGAATTACTTGGTCGAAGAAATGGGAGTTTCACACCTGGTGGATGGTGCAAAGGCAAGCCTCGCTGCACCAAGGTAGGTAATCCAACCATACTCAGACCAGGTAGAGGCGCACAGAGGCTTCAGCAACTAATGAATAAACTGCTGACAGCTAAGGTAGCTCACCATCCATGTGGTTAGATAAATATTCGTATCGTTCTTGATCAACGACGGATAAAGGTGCACACGGAACCTGCATCTTTCTTCATGAGTATCAAAAATAATAAGTCTTAAAAGAGTATTGTATCAAAGTAGACGCTGCTCTACTCATACCATGTTTTGGTAGGTACTAATTAGTAATGCAGATACCAAATCCGAAGATTCAGATGATCAATCAGGATAATCGGTTTAGTCCTGCTTATAACTATTCCATTGCTATATAACGCGGCCCAAATCTGCAGATTATAGTTTATAAATGCACAAATTTTCTCAATTCAGTATACCTTTTTAACTGTTGGTACATCAAATTCTACTGCTCATTATTCACACATTTTATAGACCCAGAATTTATAAACACTTAAAAAGCACTACCAAACAAACACGTAATCATGGCTCAAGCAATCACTTTCTACCTCATTCAAAATCGGGAACTCAGGTTGATAGGATAGAACAACAAAATGCTTGATAAGAATTTTTGAATATATAGACAAAATTTACTCTTCAAGTTAAATTCGTTCGCTAAGAACTAAGGGAAAAAATACGTCCGTATTGATCCCTGTTTCTTGTTACTATAACCTTCTATATAGTAGATCGTAGGCATCAGCTCCTCTGGCTGTAAGTTGCTTTTCTTTTCACCTTTTGTCCCGGTATAAGCATTTGTTTTTGCTTCTCCAGTGCCAATGATTCTGTGAACCAAATTAAACCATCTCCAAAAGCTTAATATGTCCCATGGAATTTGCTGCAACTAAGGTGGTTGACTGACCACGCCAGCAGACGGATGAGATAAATTGTGCGGTGCCATCCATGTCATCAAAACAAAGTGAATCCGTGCCAGTAAATTTAAACGATAATACAGGCATGGGGAAAGCTTTGTGGTATACGAACACCTGTATGCGGAAGGATATTATCCAACACAGAAGGATAGAAACAATCATATTATTCCTGGATCAGACAACCTTTCCTAGAAAATTGACCAACTTCAGTTAACCGTTTCTCTGGAAAGAAACAGCGACTGACTGACTGACAATTATAATGAAGTTTTAAGAAAACTACATTAGAGCATGGTTAGTGATAAAGTGATTATGGGAGATACCTCATTTGTTTCCGAGCCAGTTGCGATATAACCTTCAGATACGGATAAGCCAACAAAATTCTGCAACAAAACATTGTCTACCATCAGATGTCGAGAATGATTACATTTCATGGAAATTGATGGGAAAAATTCATGGATTATGAATACGGCCAGGATGAGATTAGACAAATGCGGCCAACACGTTACACGGGACATTTGCCAGCGGGATATGGACACATATAGATCAGGACTACTATGAATGAAAAGCTTCATTACGAAAGACAATTACATTATTGTTTCATACGTGCAAATGATGCGGGCAGATATCAGGAAAAAAATTAAAATGAAATGTTTAACCAGGTAAAATGGAAGTTCCTTTCCATCTAATCTTTCCAGTCATTAAAACCTGGCTGGAATTTCTGGATTGTTAGAGCCCAAAACATGTAAATCAAAATTGGGAGGGAGACGCTGGGACAGCCAAATTTGAAATGAAAAGAGCGTAATGTTACTCCATCTTGTGTAATGTAACTAAATTTTAAATGAATTCCTCAAAAGACAAATCAAGATGTCAAATAAATGGGATAATAGGAAATTAAATTTAATGGGTTTCATAAATAGAGAGTAAAGAAGAAGATACCTTTACATTAATGTGTCCCGTAAATGATTGGAGAGGATAATCTAGAACTCTTGATGTGCACCTTGACAAATCCCAAAGCTTTAATGTGTTATCCGTAGATGCCGAAACAAGAGTGGATGAATCTATGAACTTCACATAGCTCACAGTTTTATTATGCCCAACTAAAGTGCATAGAGGCATTTTTGAGTTTCGTAGATCGTAGTAATATATTCTATGATCAGCAGAACCAAAAGCCAGGAAATGGCCAGTATCCATGGGGAACTGAACGCAGCAAACATTGGCCTTTGTTCTAATGGTAGCGACACTTGCTCCCTGCATTAGTAATCCACGTAAGACAAACAACTTATTACACATTCAGAGTTCAATCTGCACAGATAACTAGATGACTGTAGTACGTTTAGTTTCAAAGCTGACATCCATTAAGTGCAAAAATAGAATTGCCTGATTGACATTCCAGAGCTTAACAGAGCCATCGTCACTCCCGCTGGCCAGCATTGTTGGATCTGCCACTGAGAAGTCAATAGACCAGACGCGCCGCTCATGTTCTTTCATTTCCATGAATATCTGGCTTCTCGTGACATCCCATACCTGGAAAATATATCATGTAAAATAGTTGATTGTGAAGGTGAGTTATACGTAAACAGTAATTAGGGTTTTAATTGTGACCTACCTGCACCACCCCTTCAAAGTTACTGGAAGCGATCTGGCTTTTGATATATCCATTCCAACATAGGTTGCTAAGCTTTGATCTACTTGTCATTTCCACCACAGGATAATGAATATCACGATCTTCATTTATGATTGAATTGTATTCAAAAACTTTGATCTTCTTGTTTACACCAGCAGTCGCAAAAAAATCACCATCACGGTCGAAACTCAGCGAGCAGACCAGGTTGGATGAATTTAAAAGATCCCCTTGCTTCAAGTCAGCCTTAACTTTTAGCTTACTAAAAGAGAGATACTTAGATAATCCCTCTAAAAATGAATTCACCCATCCACCTTTCCTACACTCACTATACTGTTCTTTAGTTGAAAGATTACTAATCGAACTTTTTTCAGTAACTGCCATAGATCCCTTAACATTGCTGCTAACTGGAGAATGTTGAGTCAATGGTCTGGCTACTGGTTTGGCAGACCTGCGTCTTGTCAAAAGGTAAGCTGATTCCAATTTTCTGAAATTCTTCATCAGTCGAGAACTTTTGGAGAGAACATTTCCTTGTTGTCCAGAAGGCATTTCTGATTTCCGATGCTCATCTGCCTGGCCATCAGATTCTTCTGGGTTATTGTTATAAAGACCCTGCCTGAAACGCTTTCTAGACACTGAGCTACCAGAATCATCATCATCATTAATAATTATTCTATCTGGACCTGAATTCGAATTCTTTCCCAACTCCAAACTCGAACCTCCTTTTTCCCTGACAGCCATAAGCAGCTTTGTGACTTCTTCTATGTCAAAAGATATAAAGGAGATTGTCTCATGCAAGCTATCTGCAGCATCTTGTTTCCTTTGCTGCGTCACCATAAGAAATTCCAACAATAATTCCTGCTCCTCTATTTTTTCTCGAAGCTCCATAGAAGCTTCTTGTTCTTCTATGCTGTCTCTTGGTTCATTCAGAAAATCACTTTGCAACAGCTCACTGTTATGCGTAGGAAGATGTATAATAAGATAGGGAAATTAATCTTTTGTCAGACAAATTACTTGAATTTTTTTTTTGCAAAACCCACCGTGCAACTTCAAGACGAATCACCCTAAAAGGGGTAGTTGAGGAGGGTTTGGGGTCACCAGGCAGGTACTGAAAAGCACATATAAATGATATCATCTTTTTTATGGAGACAAAAGTAGGTGTGCCCATTCAAAGAAACAGTTTTTACATTTACATTTGCTCACAAAAGCATTTAGTAGTTCAATACAACAGCCAAAACGACCATATAATTTCATAACACGAGCTTTGGATGAATTCCAGACAAATTGATCGTTTCAAACCCACCCATATCCATGGTATTTTTGCTCATGAGATAAGCAATTGGCTTAAGGACGTAGTAAGCATCACACACATCAGCCTGAATCTATGAAAGAAGCTTTTAGACTACAAAGATTGATGTCTGAAGAAAAACACACCAGCTGGTGCAGTAGAAAACAAGAGAAATCTTCAATAAGAAGAAGGCAAGTGGTGGAAGCATAAAAGCACAAATATCAACTGAAATTTTAGAAATGTGACAGCAAAAACTTGCCTCATTCTAGGCCGGTTACTTGGCTCAGGATGCAGCAACCATAAGCAAAATGTAGCTTGTTTAGGCCACTTCAGAAGCAACTGAGCAGGGAGGACACGATGTTTCAGGCTTGCCATAGTTGTGCTTTTTTCTTCTAGAGAGCTAAATGTCCAGAATAGCTGGTAATATGTTAGTAACTACATCAGTAAGGTGTTAGAAAATTAATTCTAGTCAAAGACATGCACATCAGTTCTAATTTAAACAGTATTTGCACAGGAAAAACTGAAATGCTTAGTATGATTTATTTTAGCTTACTTCAAAGAGAAGGACTCCGAGCTGATAAATGTCTGAAGCACAAGAAATAGTACCCCTGGAAAGTTCTTCTGGACTGCTGTACCAATTGGATTCCATGAGCAATATTTGTCTCATTGGCAAATTATACTTATTATCTTCTGTTCGCTCATTGTCGCTGGCTTCAGAAGCATGCATCACCAGACCTGAGCATAAGTGCAAGCAACAGATAAAAATCATTTGCGAAGATCATTTACTGAATTCCTTCAAGCTGATAGTTTTTGGCCCCTAACTCACTTTGAGCTTGTTGGTGCAAGTGTGTGTGATGTGAGACAAAGGTAATGATGAACCTTTAAAGTCAACCGCTTGGCTGTTGGACCTGTCTTCAAGAAAATCTGAACCCGCGTCCAGAAAAGAAACAGACTCTATGAAAGAGACACGCTTAAACAAGGAAATGACAAAGCATGACGGCCGCACATTGCGAACAGCAATTCCCTGAGAATGCGCCAGGTTAACAATATCCACAATTTGAGAAAATATGTGAAGGCATTCCAGAGCATCCACTTTCCTTTCTGGATTATCCAACCATTGTCTCAAATTAACATCACCGGATTGCCCAGTTTTGTTGCTGGGCTCCATAGAAGCAGAATCTTCAGAGTCTCTAACTTGTGTTCTACAGCGGGTGGCATGTGGCCAGAGACTTGTTTCCTTCCCCTTTCTTCCGGACATGAACCCAGACTCTTGGGTTGTATTGTCACCTGAGGACCTGATATTTCTTGCACGGATAATACTAGAATTTCCATCAAAGTCCGACGAAGATCTCAATGCCCTAGAACTATTAGACATCTGCCGACCAGACGTCCACTAGCCTTCCATTATTATCTACCTATTAATATAACTACACCTCCATTAGTATCCACCGATTAATAAGATAAACGCAAAAGAATCCTGATAAACACACACAATTGTACAATGAAATACTCCAGTGACTATTAACCAATTCTTTCTATTCCAGTGCAACCTTGAACGAAGAACACATTATATCCCAAAATAGAAACCAATTTGCTCCAAGAGGCTACAATATCTCCAAGCTACATCAAGTCGAGTACAGTGTCCAGTTGATTGTATAACTACATAACCTTTTTAGCATATTCACATAAATTTAAAGAATTCATATGAACACATAAAAGATCAATATAACTGCGAACCCTTTATAGCAAATTCTACAAATTATCAACAAACCAAGACAATGAGAAATGAAAAAAAAAAAAAAAAAACAATTCATGACATCGACATCCATTTTAGTACTTGCAGAAACAGTGTACCAGTGCGTGTATGGCTACAAAGAGAGAGAAAGAGAGAAGGACAACAAGTACCAATTATCAGCATGAAAGCAGAGTGTGGCTGGTGGGCAAAGGATTCTCTATACTTTCACTCCACCAGATAGAAACAAAAGAGCGTCGCGTTTTTATCCAAAGGAAAACACCACAGCCTCAAAAAATTCCAGACCAAGAATTTTTGCCAAGAAAAAAAAAGAAGACAAAAACACGATCATGAAGTTCAATACAGTTCGGAGTGATCCATTTTCCAGTACTCGTTCTTCCACTAAATTAATATCATTTTAAGAAACCCCATAGAGATTCTCTGTATCTATAATTAGTAAATGGAGTCATTCCTACTTCAATTCCAATAATGCATTCTCATGCGTGTTTGTTCGTATATGAACACGTGGCTAAATCACATCCTAGCTGCCCATTCAAAAGTAATTGAAAAATATCAGTATTTTATCCATTTGTGGTCCAGAATGATCTCCAAATTCCAATGCACAACCGTAGAACTCACAAGAGGTCAAAATTAAATATAATAATTTAACCAATGGCTTTAAATTAAGCTAATCCGAGGATGCAAAATAAGTAAATTATAGCAAATAAACGTGATCATTTCAACTAATTGTTGATTAAAAAATTAATTATGAGAAAAGTACTGGACCTTCACACCATCATTATCCTCGAAGGCTGAGAAAACCCTGAACTTTATGGTTATACTTCCACTTTAGGAGTTGCACGCAATTAAAGAGGCTGAGAAACCCAGAACTTTATGATTATACTTCCAATTGACCAACAGAAAGAATTGATTTTTATTAGAATAAATATTTGTTAGGTGCAACGGTAGATTGAACTGAATTAAAAAAAAGGACAATTCTTGAGGTTTAGGGTTTACGAGGATTTAAGTTTGTAATGACAATTTTGACATTTCTAGTTGATTTCGAGTAGCATTTGATGATCAAGTTGCCATTAACCATTTGGAAAGAATGACAGAGTAATTTGTTATAATTTAGGGTGTCAAAATCGTGAGCCGAAACATTTTGTTCGTGCTCGGCCCGAGTAAAAATACTTCGAATTTTTTTATTTTTATTTTTTGTTCGAGCTGAACAAAAGCTCAACCAAAAAATTTAGGCTTCACCCAAGCTCTCGAGCCGGCTCGATTTTTTTTTTTTTTAAATCCGTGACAAATCTAATTTTTTTAAAAGTATTTAAAATTTGTACAATTTATTCGTATTATAAATAATAAAAAAATATTAACATATAAAAAAATTACAGCTAAAATTAAAAGAAAAAAAAAAGAAGTGACATGTAAGTTTTTTTAGGCTCACGGGTCGGTCCGTTGAGCCACACGGACCGGCTCGACTCAAGCTTTTTTGGGCAGAGTCTGAGTCGTTCGAGCCGGCGAGCTATTTTGTCATCCCTATAACAACAGACTTTTTCCGGGTCAAACCCAAACTGCCAGAGCTGACAAGCTATTTTGTCACCCCTATTACAACTTAAAGAAACAATAATACAAAAAAACAAACATCTTTTGGGGAAAAAAAAATGGTTACCATGTTATAAGCTTGAATTTGCAAATTGTACGAAACAAAATTTACAAATTGTGAATTTGTCTGCTTGGCAAGGCATTGACATTTGTTTCTATTTCTTGTAGATTTCTTAAAAAAATTATCTTAGACCAACATTTTGGTAAAAGTTTTTCTAGTCAGATGAATTATTCTAGAAATTTATCCAAACATATCCCAAAACTTTTT
Organism: Fraxinus excelsior; assembly: GCA_019097785.1. Taxonomy (NCBI): domain Eukaryota; kingdom Viridiplantae; phylum Streptophyta; class Magnoliopsida; order Lamiales; family Oleaceae; genus Fraxinus; species Fraxinus excelsior. Next base: position 42,155,273 of record CM032625.1, on the reverse strand, counting down.
CGAAAACCTTGCAAAAGGACTCTAAGTTAGTCCATGTTTGACAATCATTATGTTTAAACTCTTTTTTTTCTTCTGCATACTCATTTTTAACCACACATTCACACAATAAAATAATTTACACATAAAAAAAAAAAATTCCCAACTTTTTATCTACACATTCTCCTATACATAAAAACATTATTCAAAACTCTATTTTTTCAAATAATGATCGTCAAAGATGGGCTTAGCCCATGTTTAGCACACATTAAAATTTTTATTCTCATTTTCAATCACACATCCTTCAATAAAATAATATTTTCCATCACATTAATAACTTTTCATTCTTTTTCAGCCATAAATTCTTCATCAATCTACTATTTCAGAATACATTCTTCTAAAATAATGTTCAAACACACCCATAGTTTGATTCATAAATTTGTGGGCCCCATCTTATTTAAGATATTTTTATTATTACTATTTTGTCAAATAAGCTCTGGAAAATTATTTCTTCTACAGTGAGAATACCAAATACACGTCAAAATGTTGACTTACTGAAAGCTCCAGCTTAGAATTTCATGGGTTTCAACCAAATGCCCAGTGGCTGCAGAAAGGCCCACATACATCTCATCAAGAAAAACTTCAGAAAGATCAATGGGAATATGGATCAAAGGGCTCCGAGGCGGCTTCTTCAGTTTTAAGGAGTCATTGATTACACTGAGTTAGTCCATGTACTCGATCCAAACTCGATATTTCGCTCCATTATTCAACTTCAACTTGGTGAAGTATTTTCGTCAGTTGTGAGAAGTTGAGATGATATCGGATTAATCACATATCAAATTATTGGAGAAAATAAGAGATTAAGCCACAGTGTGGAATAATTGATCACAAGAACAATGCAGAAAATGAATATTTTATTATAATATGGACAAAGAATACAAAGATTTTGTATTTAATATTTCTAATTTCTTACTAAATTATAATGAAGAGCCAACTATATATAGAAATAAGTAGGGGCATCGAAACCTTCATAGTGGAGTTATAGTCGAAGTGGAATGTAAGAAATGGAGTAGAGAAGAAAAAATCGCTTAAGAGACGAAACAGACAGGTGGAGCCTCGATGCCACCCTTGTGGCATCCTGGTGCCTGGCATGCTATCGTGGCGCCACATGCCCCGTGCTGCAGCACTGGGCAAAAATTGCATTGGCGCCGCAACACCTTGATTTTCTTCATCCCAACATCTTTTCCTAGTCTAATACAAATTCTTACTCTCGATAGACTTCCAAGTAGAACTTCAATTAGAATTCGCTAAGTAAACTTGAATATGACTTTACAGTAGCATTTCAAATATAATTTTTCTTAATGTGCACTTTAATTAAAATTCTCAATATTCTTTAACAAAGAATTGGAGTCACACTTAAATTCTAAAAATCTCCATTTTGACACGAATTCTACTGAAATGAATAAAACTTCAAAGAAAAAACTGTCACAAGGAGGCAAATTCCACTATAAAGAATAAACTTGAACTTTTCAATGAAAAAACACAAATGAATTTCTTCATAAAAAATTATAACTGAAAATATTCTCCACCTCTACTACCCAATGAAGGGCAAAAGTGGTCTAATGTCCACCACATAAGGTTGAAACAAGCCATGCAATAGAAACACAACTGAATGCATCAAAAGAATGATTTTGACTAGAATCAACACTCTTGACCGTATTCAAACCTTAACAAAATCAACACAATTGTACCTATGTGGAATCTTATGACAAAAAAATGAGTCTATTTTTAGCAATTTAATACGATAACACTGTCGATAATGATGGCAATACGGATTTACCCATATCTTCAAAACTCAAATGAGATGTATTCTTAAGAAAGACCCCAAATTAGAATCCAACAGTACAGAAGTCAACTCTAAATCCACCAGAGTTCTTAAAACATGCTTATTTCTAAAAAATTATGTATCACCCTACACGATATATAAATGAGATTTTTCATATCCTATAAGCAAAACACGGGATCATTTGATAACTTTCAGAACTCTACATTTAATAGTATACATGTACCTTTTTGAATCAAGAGCACTTAAGGAGATAAAATTTATCTTCAGATTTGGAACGTGTCTAACTGCATCAAGTGTTCTAACTGTCTCATCAAATATCTTTATTTTGACCCAATCAATACCAGATATCTAATAAGGTGTGTTATTACAGATCATCACAACATCTTTTGAAATTTCTTCATATGTTGAAAATAATTCCCGATTAGGTGACTTATGAAAAGTGCAAGATGTATCAAAAATTCAAACATCATCAGGTTTGGAGTTGTAGTCAGACATGAGTAGAAGGTCTCCATCACCGTTAGAATTTTCTGCAATACTTGCTTCTCCTGAAATTTCTGATTGTTGATTTATAGTTGATTTTGATTTATTCTACAACTTATAATAATCATTTATCAAGTACCATTTTTTATTGCAATAATTATAAAATTTGAAGTTAGATTTTGACTTGCCCCTACCACAAAAAACAATGGGACCATCTCCATGTTCTTCAGATGCTACAAGATGTTTTATCTTTTCTTTTGAATATAGAGTATTGTAGACTTCTTCGATACTGAGAGTATCACGACTATATAATATCGTGTCTCTAAAAGACATGAATGAGACGGGCAATAAACACAACAAAATTAATCCCAAAACTTCTTTATCATATTTGACCTCCAAGGTCTCCAAATCAATGACGATTTCTTTAAAAATAACTAGGTGATCCACAAGAGATGTACATTCGTCATACGATGAGAATATAGACGTTGCTTTGGATAAAATTTGCTAGTAAGACTCTTTGTCATGCATAATTGTTCCAATTTTAACCATAATGCAGCTGCTAATTTCTCTTTCTAAATGTCATAAATAACATTTTAAAAATGAAGATATATTTGAGATGTGGCCTTTCGATCACTCTGTTATTTCTCCTCCATAGTCCAAGTTGTGAGTATCTTTTCAAATCACGACAATGCATCGTCTAAATCAATCTGAGCGAGTACTGTTCACATATTTACATGCCACAAAAAATCTTGTATTGCGATTTAATAGCGAAATATCATACTTCATTGTTGTCATCACGAAAAACCTCGATCTTCCCAAGAATTTCAATATCAAAATCTTTGACACCAGTTTGTTATGAAAATGGAGATGATACCGGATTAATTTAATACCCAACCGTCGGAGAAAAATAAGAGATTAAGCCATAATATGAAGTAATTGATCACAAGAGCACAAGAACAAAATCATTTGCAGAGAACGTAAATTTTATTATAATATAGAGAAAGAATACAAATATTTTGTATTTAAAATGTTTTTAACTTCTTATTAAATCATAATGAAGAGCGAACTATATATAGGGAATAAGTAGGGGATGTCCAAATCCTAACAGTAGAGTTGTAGTTGAAGTGAAATACAAGAAAAGGAGTCCAAAATGGAGTAGATGAGAAAAATCATGCAAGAGACGAAACAAACAGATGGTGCCATGGTAACGCCGAGCAAAAATCGCATTGGCCCCGAGGAGCCCACTTTCGAGGTCCTTTACTTCAAAATCTTGATTTACCTCATCCCAATATCTTATTCAAGTCTAACACAAAATCCTACTCCCACTTGGCTTCCAAGTAAAATTTCAATTAGAATTCGTAAAGTAAACTTGAATAGGATCTCACAATAGCATTCCAAATATAATTCTTCTTAATGTGCACTTTAATTAGAACTCTTAATTATCTTCAACAAAGAATTCAGGTCACACAAACTCAAACATCGTCCATTTCCATAAGACCAGTATTCGGCTTCGCAAGCAACCAAAGATGTCATAGAATTAATGTTCGCTAAAACTATATACTGCAAGTGCACATGCCGCATTCAAGCAATAGATAGAACCTTTTGAGTCCGGATTGTCGATCCCTCAAGAATTGTTTATTTTTTATTACACAACTTTAATCAATTTAATTTTAACAATAAAAACAAACACACAATAAAGTTTGATTTTGGAAATTAAGGAAATTTAAATAAAATTTACAAAATAAGAAAATATAAACACTTGGAAATGGAGGAAAAACATGGTTGAGATTCATGATAATTTCTTTACAAGCCAATTAATAAATTATTCATTTACGATGCTAGACTCGATTTTCCAATTTTAGTTAATTACGGCTCTCGAGTGAAATTAACCATAATCGATTGGTTAACCTACTATATCTATATATTGATTAAAATCAAATAATTACATTAAATCTTTGTGAAAATAGATCATTGGATCACCTATGACTAATGATATATCTTTATTAACTAAACAAACATAGAGTTTCTATTATTTGGTCTAAAATGCACAATCTTCTCTCGAAAGATGTACAAATCACTAAACACAATCATTTATTGGCCACATAAATGAAAATTCATGAAATATAATTAGCTATGTCAACGAGTCGAGTCGGAAAAAAAGCTCGGGCTTTTTCGGCCTGAGCCGAGCCGGGCACGGCAAAAAAAAAATGAGGCTCGGCCCGAGCTTTTGGCCTGGGCCTTAGTAGCGGGCCGGGCCGAGCCTTTTTTTTCACCTTATAGCCTAATGTCGGATAACATATTAGATTTATAAATGGCTAAATGAGTGACTTTCCATTATAACAAAGTGAGAAATCTTTTTTAGGGCCCGTTCGATAGGGATTAAAATTGAAAAAGTAGTCGTTATTGTTGATTTTTATTAAACGAGTGGAACCCAATAACGACCATATTTTCAATTTTAATTGGATTTTAATCCCTACCGAACGGGGCCTTAATAATCGATTTGAAATTTCTTACAAATTTTAGTGGTCATTGCTCATAAGTGAAATTAGCTCAATTTTTAAATGTAATCAAGTAATATAGATCACTAATAATTCACTTAATAGTTAATATAGAAGAATAAACGCGTGTAAATGAAAAAATGTTTACTTTAAATATTTAGACACTTAAATAAATGAAATAGCAATAATAATACAATAAATATTAAACAAACAAATATTACACATTTTCCAAAATAATCTAGCTGATAAATTATAAGATAAAATTGTTACTTATAATTAGTTTCATGATGAGAAGAATAAGTTGGTTAAGCAAATTGTGATCATTTGTCTTATTTTAAGTCATCCATCCCCAATAATTTATGGTGTAAAATAAAAAGTGTTGGGCAAGTTTTTTTTTTTTTTTTTGGGGTTCATATTTAAGGTGTATTCTTTACCTTAATTCAAAAGTAAGGTAAAATAGTATGAAAATTCAAAAAGCAAGTATCAATTTAATTAATTAAAAATATTTATTAAATAAAGATAATAAAATCACAGTTTGTGATTAATGGTCACATATTCATAATTATAAGTTACAGATTTATTTATTGGTCACATATCGTCAAATGTTTTTATCACAAATTATTTTGAGGTCACTGATCAATATATTTGTACGTCACGGATTATTCTGAGGTCACATATTTTTAAATTAGTTGGTCACAGATTATTTTTGAGTCGCGTATTACTAAATTTTTATGTCACAATTGAGTAATTGGTCATAGATATTACCAAATATTTGGTCATAGATTACCAAACATTTGGTCACAGACTACCGTCGCTACCACCAATACTTGGTCACAGGTCACAGATAAACCAACACAAACTAACCAGCCACAGAACACGCAACATGACGAAAACTGAACCCCAACAACAACATATCCGCCGCCGCCACCAACAGCCAACCACCAATAATAGATCCACCACCAACAACAGTATTTATTGGTCACATATCGTCAAATTTTTTTTATCACAAATTATTTTGAGGTCACTGATCAATATATTTGTACGTCACGGATTATTCCGAGGTCACATATTTTTAAATTAGTTGGTCACAGATTATTTTTGAGTCACGTATTATTAAATTTTTATGTCATAATTGAGTAATTGGTCACAGATATTACCAAATATTTGGTCATAGATTACCAAATATTTGGTCACAGACTACCGTCGCTACCACCAATACTTGGTCACAGGTCACAGATAAACCAACACAAACTAACCAGCCACAGAACACGCAACATGACGAAAACTGAACCCCAACAACAACATATCCGCCGCCGCCACCAACAGCCAACCACCAATAATAGATCTACCACCAACAACAGTAACATAAATAGCCAACCACCAATCCGCCACCCCACAGATCTGCCAACAACAAACAACAACAGTCAATCCACCAAATCCGAATTGCAATTCTTTGAAGTGGTTTCGAGAGAAGAGGTTGAATCGTTCTTCAAAGTTGTTGAGGCCCAAATTAATGGCACCACAGAGAGAAAATGCTTTGTGTAAATCAGAAAGAGAATTTAATCACACAGTGGGGGTTTTATACATGGTTTGAACTGCAAGATCAGGTATATGCTTGGAGCAGCCGCAAGCAGCTGCCGGACCGGTGGAAGAGATGGAAAGGGAAAATGAGGGGGAGGGAAGGGGAGGGGAGGGGAGGGGAGGTGGAGGTGAAGGTGAAGGGGGAAGGGTGAAATGGTAGAGAAGAGACGGAAGAGAGAGGGGAGGGGAGGCGAGGGGAGGGGAGGGGAGGGGGTAGTGAGTGAAAAATTAGGGTTATGGTTTTTATATATTACCTGATTTTTGAAAAATGAAGTTTGGTCCCTGATTTTTGAATTCTAAACTTCAAACCCTTGATTTTTTGTAATTTTCCTTTTTTTTAACGGACCGCCCGCGAGCCACACAGGCCGGCCCCGCTCGGGCTGACTCCTCAAAATGAGGCTCGGGCTCTTTTGTCATCCCTAAATACAATATTAGAAACATATGAAAATAAATAACATAATATTAAAGGGAAAATATTAAAATTAATTAAAAGTTATATTAAACTAATACCTCAAATCCCAACACAATCAATTAGCTCATTTTATGAATTTGATAGTAAATGAGAATATGCATTACATTCATTATAAAAATGACAAAATAAATGAAAAAATACAAAGTATAAATAAAACCATTTTTTTTTTTTGTTTGGCTTTGATTTTCCCAAATACTTCTCCAAATCTTTGATTAAATCTCTTTGTGCTCTAGATTGATTGTATCTCCAAAAAACAAAAGAAGAAAACGGCTGAAGAGGGATAAGACCACCGTCCGAGGCTACTGGTCCCTTTATAATAATAATAATAATAATAATAATAATAATAAAACCCTATTCAGAAATTGCAACTTTGGTCCCCAGAGTTTCTGGAAAATAAAAAAATGGTCCCCAAGTTTTTATGATTGGCGCCTAGGGGCCAACTTTTTGTTAAAACAATTTTTTTTGTTTTAATTTTGCAGCCAAGTCCCTGGTAATGGCACGTCAGGTCCCTCAACTTTGATCTTGTACAATCTGATCCTTAGATTTTGACTTTATATATTAATTATGCTCTTCATAAATTGCATCCAAGATCCTTCAACCTTTTGTTTTGCTCACTTTGGTCCCCACATTCACAATTTTGCACATTTTAAGTCCATTTTTCCTCATTTTGTCTTGTTTTCTTTCATTTGAGCGATTTTTACCTACAAAAGCAATAATTACATAATTATGAGTAAAAATTCGTTCATTTTTATCAATAATAAATATATTTAAGTATTAAATAAGTGTGCATACACTTATCAATTAACGTTGACCCTAACATGATTATCATTAATATCAGCACCTCGTACGTTGTGTGGCTGGGACAAAAGTGAAGACGAGGCCATGTCCCGAGAGGAGATATTTGTACAGTGTGATTGAGAAAGTGAAGGAAGTCGTAAAGGGCCAAACATGCATGAAATTTGGTGATTTTGTGGGGATCTTCGAGTTGTATAGACCTTTGCCAATGGAGAAAGTGGTGGTGTTTGTAAGAGTAATAGCAACGTTACATAGCCAGAAAGTAAGTGTGAGATTATTGGCGCTCCAACAACCCATTTCTGGGCTCAGAAAACAACCAAAATACAACACCAATCTAACAAAAGGCTTGACCCAACAACGCTCCACACATTGGTTGCCTCTTTCTGCCCTCTTCGGTTGCTCTTTCTTTAGTACCCACAAAGGACACTAGGTGGTGACTACAATAGAGAAGAAACATGGTGAACAACAATGGTGGAATCTCTCCAATTCCCCCCAAACCCGGCTGTCCCCTTTCTCACATTTTCTCCTCACTTGTAGCGCACACAAAATGGTTGAGTTTCTACCATATAAATGGGCTAGGTTTAGGTCACTCCTATGGGCCAAGACTCACTCATAATGAGCCAAGTTAATGGGCTAATAACCAAATCTATCCATTAACTAAACTACCAACCCAACCAAACTTAGGCCCTCCAATGTGTATTAATTGTTTCCAAGTCGAGCCGTAACTTTTGTGTCGCTAAAATAACCCGACAACCATTTTATATCATCACTCGGATTTATTGTGTATCAAAAACCCAAGAGTAAGATATTTAAATCTTTGAAATTATTGTACATGAAATGAAGAGCAAATGCCGATTAGAAGAAAAAGAGGAGGAAGAGAAGATTCAAGGCCATTTATCCAAAAGCAAAAAAAAAAAAAAGAAAACCTTGTCCAGTCCAATTCGTAGAATTATCGGTCCACTTCCTTGACTTCATTGGGCAAGTTGGGGATGGGGGCTAGTGCCTAGTGGGGTGGAGCATTTCAACCTGCTAAAGAAGCTTGCCAAAAATTGCGAAGTTCGAAACAAAACTCCTTGAATGATCCAGTGATCCTTTCGAAGGAGAATATTGACTACTTACAGGAACAAAATCGTCGATGTTTCTTTCACGAACATGCTTTTAAGAGACTGCAATAACTAAATTCTTCTGATCTTGGCTCATTGTGGAATTTGAAGACTCCTTAAATGATCTAGGAATCTTTCCAGAGGAGAATATTGAATAGAATCGTCGAGAATATTACACTTAAGGTTCTCAACTTTAATCATTATAATATATATGTCCCTAACGACTTTTCATGACATTCTTAAACTCAAAACTTTTTATTAGTTAACTCAACTTATTTTTAATCATATTTTACAAAAATAAAAATAATAAAAAAGTACAAAAAAATATTTTCCCTTCACTTCAAAGAGTGAAAACAAAATATTTGAATATAAATCATTGTCAAAGACGAGATGTACTATTTAATGAAAGGTTGAAGAAAAAAATTCGACGAAAAAATTAAGAAAATAATTGCTACAAATGACAATATAACAACCCGTGAATGTTTCTTTATGGACATGTTAAGAGTCAACAATCACTAAATTCTTCCGATCTTGCCTCATTGTGGAATTTGTTGACTCCTTGAAAGATCCAGGAATACTTCTGGAGGAGAATATTGACTACTTACTAGAACAAGATCGTGGATATTTCTTTGTTGGACATGCTATTGAGAGATTGCAATCACTAAATTCTTGTGGTCTTGCCTTGTCATGGAATTCGAAGACTCCTTGAATGATCTAGGAATCCTAGCGATAAGCGTCGAAATTTCCCGCCGAGAGTAAGACTTTGCTCTATGTCTTCAGACAACATGCTCTTCCTTGCAGCAAATAAACCAGACTTGGTAGATAAGGCTGGCCTAGCCAAAATCTTTGAACCCTCTTCCTTATTCTCCCTAGCCTTAGCCAAGTAGACCGGTTAACCAATGGCAAAAGATCTATTGTGGATATTTTCATGGGGATTATTGATTACTTCTTCCAGAGCTCGGTGGGCGGTCTAGGCGGATCAATTGGAAAACCAGAAGCAACTTCTTCTGGATGAGAGTTGAACATCTCTCTCCTACTCTTGGAGTTGTATTGACCTTGTCCTTTTTTGTATCCAGAAAGAAACCAGGTGGAGAAATACTTAAGAAACAAATTTACCTTTCAAATAGATAGTTATCGAGCATTTGACAATTGCCAAGAACTATCTATTGATACATTTCGGAAGTTAGTTCAAGACTAGTATGTTTTACACCGAATGGAAATTGTACGAATTCCTCGATTTCTCCGGTCTTGAAAAGGTAATGGCCTATTCTCTTTACTGTTTTGAAGTCGTTTTCTGTTTTCGATTTTTCAAAACAGTAAAAACGCGTTCTTTTTCCTATTTTCGAATACACGTTTTTGAAAACAAGTTTAAATTTACAAAGAAAACCCAAAACGACAAATTTGTTGTTTTGTGTGTTTTTGGGTTTTTGAAAATAAATTTTCGAAATGACAAAAAGAACACATTTTCAACAATTTTAAAATGGACACTCAAAACACAAAACTCAAAACGGAAAACTGAAACACGAAGAGAACACCCCCTTAGCTCCGCCCAGATACCAGAAACATAAGGGAAATAGACAACAGTTCAAAAGTTATTTACCACGATAGATGAGACTATTTAGCATTTGTATCAGATGTTGAAAGTGCACGAGATTCTGTTGATCCTTTCCTTTCAAGATCATACCTTTGACCCCTTCTTCTAGCCGCTGCATGCCTACAAACTTCGACACGTTATGGACTCTATGAAGCAGTACAATTATCCTCCAAGTCCATGCCGAACATTGTAAAACTATAGAGGTCTTTGATGTACATTGTTTTTGATAACACTCGTGTTTTCAAAAAATTGTGGGCGGGAAAAGATTTTTTTTTTTTCTAACTGTCCAATAGTATGTAAACAATGATGCGCATGTAGTATGATTGAACTTTTATTTTCTCATATAGGTTACTGTGCAGGGTCATCTAGTTCTCCTCATTTAAGTTTTCATATGATAGAGTTAGCTCGTACATGTTAATGAAGGCAACCCTCACAGCATGGAACACATTTAATCATGAAAACATACATTTTACCTGTAAGATTGCAGAATTCTTACTCTTACTTGAAGTCGCATTCCGAAAGAAATAGAATTGTTCGATCATCACAACAGTCTAAAATCACCAATTATTTCTATAATTACTGATTTCTGGAATTGTTTTGTATAATATATTGTCTTTTTTTTTTTTTTAATTTTTTTGTAAACCCTTGTGATTGTGGTCTATTAAAGACAGACATAATCATTGGTCATTGTTATGGTTAATTAATCCATTTTTTTATTTTAATTTTTTTTAAAAAAAATCTCTTATTCATCCAATTTGTAGGAAGATAGGGGTGTATTTAATTGAGATTTTTTAAAAAATTTATAGACTATTTTTAACTGATTAACTTTTGTAACTCTTGGACTTTTATAGGTTGTATAGAATTAGTGGAAATCTTTCTTATTGAGCCACATTATTTTGGAATAATGTATTCTGGAATATTATATTGATGAAAAATGCGTAGTTGAAAAAGAAGGAAAAATTATTGATGTGATGTAAAATATTATTTTATTGAAAAATATGCGGTTGAAAATTAGTAGAAAAATGAAAATAAATATTTTAATGTGTGCCAAACAGGGGTTTAGACTTTTATAAATTTTCATTTTAGAACTTTTATTTAAAATAAAATTCAAGTGTATGGTGGAAGTTAGATCATCATCCCCTTTTCACATGTAATAAAAAATATTTTTAGAAGAATAAAACTTTGATGTCGCCCTAGTTAAGTCCATGTTTGATCCACATTATTTTTTTCATTCTTTTTTTTCTACTCATTTTCAACCACACAATCTTTAATAAAATAATAATTTACATCACATCAATAACTTTTCCTTATTTTTCAACCACATATTCTCCATCACATCAACCAAAAAAATACATTCTTTTGAAAATAATATGCACCAAACAAGGGCTAAATAAATAAATAAATAATCAAAATACAAAATATGAATTTATATAATATTTTAGTATTCTTTGATAAAAGAAATAAAAAAATCAATGTTCAGTAATAGCAATATGTCATATATTTAAAAAGTAAACAACCAATCAATATATTTAAAATTTAATTATAAATTAGTCTCTTTTTTTATCTTAGAAATTTAATTAAAGATTGATCTTTTTTTATATAAAAAATTGGCTGAAAAAGATAAATAAAAGAAAAGGAAGGAAAATTGAATAAATATAACCGCTAAAAGAAAAAATAGAAGCTTCTTAATCATGGCTCTAAGGTTGGGAAGAGGAAAGACAAATATTGAAAAGATAAAAAATACATGATGGAAAAGTCTTTTGCAAAAGTGTCAAAATCTTGGAATGAATGAGATAAAATTTGAGATCTTTTTTAATGTCTGCTTAAAAATTAATATCCTAGAGACTTTTAAAAATAGTCGAATATTTTGAACACGCTAAAATTTATAGACTTTCAAAAAGTTTTTATTGAATGCATGATTTTATAGATTGTTAAAAGCATAATTATCAAATTCAATTCAGATTGGCTGGTCGGGCCGGAAAATCGGTGACCCAGATGGGGTAGATTAATTTAATAGGAATACATATGAATCGGTCAAAAGCTGTCTTTGATCGAGTTAATCGGCGATTTTGACTAAGTTAACCCAACTAGTTTACTGGTTTTCAAAATTTCCTTTTAAAATTTTAGGGTCCAAGGAATTGAACATTGGATCTTCAAGTGAAACAATTAGTTCCTTACCAATGGAATTGTAGAATATTTCAATATTTTTTATATCTAATAAGTAATATGTATCCAATGAATTATATATATATAATGCCTAAAAGTATTCTTATAAAAATTTTGGTAAAAGAATTTACTTTATTTTATAGACTTAAATAACTAGTGAAAAATAATTTTAAAAAATATATAATTTTGCCTAATTTTTTTATATTTTATTTTTTTTATAGATTTTTATACAATGACCCACATGTTTGACCATTGACCCACCGGTTCAACCTGTAACCCGAGATCCAGTACCTTCTCCTAATCGATGTTCGAGTCGGGTCTAATAACTATGATTAAAAGTTTACATTGAGTACACTAATGGTGCATTTGATTGCGAATATGAAAGGAAATAAATTGTAGGCAATTCAATTATCTAAAACTTATTTGTATGTAAATTATTAATAAAATGTGTTTGATTAATTTAATTTTCAACTTATAAAATATTTTATTTTTCTATTTTTTATTAGTGGGTAGATATGTGAGAGAGAGAGAGAGAGAGAGAGAGAGAGAGACCACCCCTTCACAAAGAAAATATTTTCCTTATTTTTGAGAAAAATACGATCACACGAGCAAAAGTTAAAAATTATTTTTCATGGAAAAAAGTGTTAATCAAACCCTCCGAAAATAAGAATTTGGATGAAAATGACATTTTTCATGGAAAACAAATTCAATTAAACACGTTCTAATACTTTTAGATAATAAAAAAAAAATTAATATTCATAAACTTTATAAATCCTTTAAAAGTCTTTAAAAGCTCAAATTGAATACGTGCCCGTCAAAGTTGAAACCTCGTAAGTAACATCCCCCCTTAAACGATTGTGGATGGTAGAAGTGGGATTTGAAGAAGATGACCCTTTTTTGGGTCTATGTTTATTTCTTCAAGGAAAATTTATCTTTTCATTGAAACTGCAAGTGTTTAAAATGATAAATTGGGTACCTCAACGAAAAGAAAAAAGAATAGAAACTAAAGTCCACAAGGGATCAAAAGTTAGGGACCACAAGTGCAATTTAACCAATAAGCAAAAAAAAAAAAAAAACGAAATAAAAATAAAAATATGGATATCCCTCATATCAAATTTCGTGTTTTTAATAATTTAACTAGAGAATAATTATTGGATTTACCAACAACACTCGCGCATGTTTGCAAAATAAATAATAATAATAATAATTAATTAATTAATGATATATTGAACTATTTCTAGAGAGAGAGAGAGAGAGAGAGAGAGCACACCAAAGCGAAGAAAATCACTAATTCGAATCTTTATCTCCGTAAATCAATATCCTGTTTAATGCACACACATTATACAAAGGTAAGCAGCTTAATTTAATTTTCGTAAATATCCTTTTTTTGATGGGTTCATTTGACTTTGTGATTATCTATAATAAATCAATGTATATCTATTGCCGCATTGATCTTAGATTTCAATCTATTATTATTATTATTATTAATATTTTTAATTTAGAGTTTGATTTAGAGTTAAATTGTAACTAACTGAAAGTATTGTCTCTGATTTATATTTCCCCAGATTGGTAGTGAGTGCGTGTGAAACTGGGATTTCTGTTGGTGGTTTTATAATTCTTAAAGTCAATGTTGGCGTTGAGGTGCTCTTTCTTAGGGATAATGGTTGAACTTTTGTGTTGAGGAGTAAATTCCAGCCTGAACTGGATTTTTTGATCGTTTTAAGTGAGAAGAGTCATACTCTGCCTTTTTAACTGTATTTGAACCATATATTTGGTGAACTGACGAGAATGTTAAATATCTGAGTTTTGATTTCTCATATAGCGTTTCGTGTGTGCTGAGTTTGGATTTGGATTTGGATTTGTTAATTTAATTTAGTTTCTTAGTACTCTGAAGTTTTGGATGGTCATTTCTGATTCTGGTATAGTGTAGACTATTGGGTTCTTTGTGGATGAAAGGGAGAATTGAGGGCAAAAGGAGATGAAGGTTATTTGGGTGTTGGAGATACAATGACGGGAGTGTCATTGGGTCTTAGGACATCGGCAAGTTTGGGTTCACTGCAGCTACAGGCACAGAGCGAAGGGTTGCAGGCTCAGAATTTGTACATTGTTCGTAAAACTTCAAAGATATACCGTTCCGGTGCTAGGGCAAAGGAAAGGCTTCTTACTTGTATTTGCAGGTATTCAAGTCGAAGGAAAGTTGGAATGCTGATTTTGATTGTCTTCGCAATCTTGGCTTTTATGATAGGGTGCATTATAGTCCATAAAGGTTCGGATCTAGATTCATCATTTTTATTTCCCTGCCATTATTAAAATGCTATCGCTGCCAAACTTAACAAGTTTGCAAGACGAAATACACTAGAATCAGTTAATATTCTGGTAATTGAGTCAGTTACATATGATTGTCGCGCAAAGTTATATTCACAATTGCATATTTGCTTTTCTGGCATATTTAAGAAAAAGAGAGAAGGAGATCTCGCTATTTATTAAATTTTTCCTCTTCTCGTTTTCTATTTTGATAAGTTTTAGGTATACCTTTGAACCAGGGCATATGTATGACTTTTTAATGCTAGACATGCTCTGTTTAACATTCCCAGCATGAAAATTTGATTTGAATTCTTTGATTAATCACATAACTCGTCTCTTGAATGGATTACTAATATATGCTTGATGGCTTGTTGTCAGAGAATGATTTGGAAAGCTCTGCATTGGACTTCGATTCAAGATCTTACAACCAGTCTCATCATTTACCCTCATTTTTGCCTATAAAAGAAGTATTGCAATATGACCGTAACACTATGGTGAATAAAGTTGCAGTATGCCATGAGAATACTGGCTTGCATCCTTCTCTTTCACATGCTTCTGCTTCGAGTGTCTCTTTTGGTGCTGCTACTTCTTTGAAGAATCCGTGTAAAGATTTTGCATTTCCCCCTCCGCCTCCTGGTGATAGGAGACGAATTGGACCACGCCGTAAGTTGTGTTAGCTCAAAATAATTTTTTCTATGAATATATTTGCAGCATATATCTACTGAGTTTCTAAAACGGATATTGCGAGTGAAGAAAATATTTATCAATTGAAAGGATTGAGTTTCTCTTATTGTCGCATGCCCGTGGATTTAGAGCTTATGATCTTACTCGTACTTTATTCATTATCCTCAGCATGTCCAGTATGTTATGCTCCTGTGGAACAGGCTATAGCTTATATGCCCAGCTCCCCTTCAGCATCTCCTGTGCTCCAACATTTAAATTATTTTTCTGAGGAAAACCCTATTAAAACTGAACTACGTGGAGGCTCTGAGTTTGGTGGCTATCCTTCTCTGAAACAGAGGAATGATTCTTTTGATATAAAAGAGTCAATGACTGTGCATTGTGGGTAGGTATTACTCATTTTGTAATTCTTCTCAGTACATGGCTCCAATGTGTGGGGAATATAATATTCCAGTCTGAAACCATTTAAAGTATGATTCTATAGATTTTATCTAATGCATATTCCCTTTACTTTTTCCTCTTTTTCTTTTCCAGATTTGTTAAGGGATGCAGACCAGGTGATGGTACTGGATTTGATATTGATGTGGCCGATCTCAGGGAGTTGGAGCAATTCCATGAAGTCATTGTTGCCTCCGCCATATTTGGTAAAGCTGAACATAAGCTTTATTGAAAGTTTCAAAACTTCATGTATACGAGATTTCACCATTGGAGACTACTATCACTGCTGAACCTGTGGAAATGCTAGCACGTTGTCTGATGTCTATTTATACACTTAGCTCTTGTTTGGTAGTTGTTTGATTATAAACACTTTGATCTAACATACTTTTATCCCCACATTTCGTAGGACCCACAAGTAGTACTCACTTATCCACCACTGTCCATTTATAATTTCAACTGTTTGTAATCACCTAAACAAGCTATTAATTTTTCTACCAAGCTTAATGTCTGTTTCTTTCTGTTTGACCTCTGTACAGGAAACTATGACATAATTCAACAGCCAAGGAATATTGGTGAAACTGCAAGAGAAAATGTTTGTTTTTATATGTTTGTTGATGAAGAGACTGAAGCTTTTATGAAGAACGCTAGTCTCTTGGGAAGTGACAAAAGGGTTGGGATATGGCGGATTATTGTTGTTCACAACGTGCCTTACACCGACCCTAGAAGAAATGGAAAGGTTAGTTCCCTTTGTTTGGGATCCATTCCCCTTGCTACTTTCCATATCTGCCAAAAGTATCAATTCCAAGCAATTTGTACTTTGGTATGTTGTTGCAAAGATGGTGATTGTAACTAGTATTTTGGGTGTTTGTTTGGATTTAAAGGTTTCTTATTCAATCACAGATGTTAAGTTGTTCGATGCCTTTCCTTTCAATTACTATTTAGTTACTTCTTCTTTCTTTTTTTTAATATATCCAGAAGCCTTGTTGGCCATAAAGGCATCTATTTGCTGCAAATTATAGGACGAGTTAAATTTCCTTATCAAAGAATTAAAATAAAAATGGAACTCACAAGGCCTTGTTCTCATTTTGCAAATTTTATGTATTGAAACAAATTGATAATTAATATTGAACTACGTGTTTTTTTTCTTACTGTTTTCCTGTTCATAAAGTGCTGGAGTGGGTCTGCATTCGGGGGAGGAGTATGTTTATCTGCTATTTGCGTACCATTAGGATGGAGCTAAGATTTCTTAGTTTATTGTCGCAGGTGCCAAAGCTCTTACTGCACAGGTTGTTTCCCAACATACGATACTCTATCTGGATAGATGGAAAGCTTCAGCTTGTTGTGGACCCATACCAGATTCTTGAGAGGTACTGTAGTGTTACCCGTCATTGTTGTGCAAGGCTACTCGAGTTACTACCGTGACTCATCCCTCAACTATATTCCTCAGATTTTTGTGGCGCCAAAATGCCACTTTTGCTATATCAAGACACTATAGACGCTTTGATGTATTTGAAGAAGCTGAGGCAAATAAAGCTGCAGGAAAATACAGTAATGGTTCTATTGATTACCAGATCAAATTTTATGAAAAAGAGGGTTTAAGGCCGTACTCTTCAGCAAAGCTTCCCATAACTAGTGGTACATCTGTTGTTTGTGTTGGCTCATTTTTGGTCTCAAAAATGGTAAAATTAACTTAAACTGGCCAAACTTCTGTAGATGTTCCCGAAGGATGTGTTATAATACGAGAGCACATTCCTATCACCAATCTTTTCACCTGCCTATGGTTCAATGAAGTTGATCGATTTACAGCTCGGGATCAGCTGAGCTTTTCAACTGTGAGGGATAAAATAATGGCTAAAGTTAACTGGAGCACCAGTATGTTTCTTGACTGTGAAAGACGAAATTTTGTGATACAGGTTGCACTTCTCCCACTTTATTATATTTATGGACATCATCTTCCTGTTGTTTTTATTTTTGTTTGAAGAGGGCATTGGGACACCACTCCGGTGTTTTGTTACCTGCTGGAGATTTTTATTTCGCGGGATGTTAATCTGCAAAATGCTTATGTTCCTGCAGACCTCGTATAAATTAAATGGTTGTAAGGCCTGTAAGCATACTTGTGGAAATAGTTAATTACTCTGCACTATTTGCATTAGTAATGTACAGTTAAAGAAAATATCGAAAGATATTAATTGGTGCATGCATGTTGAAAATACTAAATCTCTTCTTGTTAGCTAATTATCAGTGGTAAATATCCATAAGTATTATTTCTGATTGTTCGCATACAAATTATGTAGTTAAAGAAATAGTAGAAGAACCAAGCACCCATGCATGCATATTTGATTAAGTCAATCCTCTCAATGTTTAGCTAAGTAGTAAGTTTGAGCCAGGAAAAAGTTAGAAATGAAAAACATATACGAGGGTACTTAGTATTTGATTTATTGCTTATTGGTTGAGAAACAATTCTCTACAGGGTTAAATTCACTATGGCCACTCAACTTCATATTTAGTGTCACATTGGTCACCCAATTTGATTTTGTTTCATTATGGCCACCCAACTTCCTTCATACTTAGTGTTACATTGACCCTCCAATTTTATTTTGTTTCACCATGACCACCAAACTTCATACTTAGTTTCAGTCAAGCCATCCGGTAACTTTATTTAACATAATCAAATTGGATGGTTAATGTGACCCTAAGTATGAAGTTGGGTGGCCATGGTGCAACAAAATCAAATTGAGTGGCCATTGGATCATAGAATATTCATCTTGACAAGAAATTATCTACAGGATAAAATAGGTATCGCAAGCACTGAGGTCAGTTAGAAACAAAAATAAATAGGAACATAGTTCCAATAAAAGGAACTCAAGGGCCATATTCTTCTCCAATTTGAGTTTTACTCACATCTCCATGTGACACTAAATATGAAGTTGGGTAAACAAAGTCAAATTGGGTGGCCATTGGTGTATTTAACCCATTTTCTACATGATTCTTGGACTGGTTTGGATGTCATAGCATTTTCACAATATGAACTGGATGTTATTTTTTTATATCTATCCTGTTACATGCTGTTAAACAGTTCCACCATATCTGCACATGATCTTGGAGTTCGTAATTGAACTTACCTTGCAATAGACATGGTGCCAGGTCGATATGTTCCTGAAACATTGAACAGATGGCATACTTGTTGAATTGCATTGTTACTTCGGATTTAATGTTTGAAACTATTATGGTGGTTGCATAACAATTATCAGTCGATTCATTTACAGGCATATCACAGAGATTTGTTGGAACAAAGGGCTCATATGGCTGTTGCAAGAAGTTATACTCCGCCAACTTTAGTTCGTGACGGAAATCTTACTAAGAGACCTCCTGTTCGACGTGGAAAAGGAGATAGGAGATCTGGGTCGAGGAGACATCGTAAAGTCCCCCGGAATAGGGAAAATGCTTGAATTCAATTTTCTCATTTTGTGCCAAAAAATTATGTTTTTAGTCTCTTTTATTTGACAAAAATAGGACCTTTTTTAGATTTTTCTAGGATATAGTTGCATACTTTTAGCAGAGATGGAAATACGGAAAGAAAAAAATACTTGAATTTTGTGCAAAACTGTCAATATCAATTCTTTCTTGTTGTAAATACCATAAATGCCAATAATTTTGAGACAAGGTTTTTTGGTTCAGAAAATTTCAAATGTACTTTTGATATTGTTGAGCTATTAGTCTTTCAGTATAATTTTTTTCTCACATTCTTATCCTTAACCTTAACCTTAACCTTCTAGCTCATTGGCGCAAAGCCTCCATATGCTTTGGACCTATTGCGAAATACCTTTCTATCCTTTTAGATTGGTCGAAAAGGCTATGACCTTTGAGGTGGCGAAAACTCCATTTCTTCCATTCTCTCTATAAAGCATTGTGAAAAGGGAAGAATTTGGTGGTGGTGGGGGAATGAAGAAGATGGGGTAGGTGGGAGAGAGAGAATTTTTAATTTTAGTTATTTATTTAAGATTCATTTGCACTTTTTTGAAAAATTTGGGACTGCAGTTAAAGTAATTTTTTATTTTTATTTTTTCTTCTTTTCTTTCTTCTTATTTCAGATAATTGTATCAGTTCAAAAATTCATTAGAAGGGGCACGTAATGATTTAGGTGAATTATATTAATACCATGATTTTTATTTATTAAACCATATTTTAATTTCATTTAAGTGCTCTATCTTTGCTCGTTATAACAGTTAAATTCCTATCTTTCTCTGTCAAATTCTTGTCTCGAACCTGGGCTATAGCTGTCCAGTGTCCACTATAGGAGCTTTCTTCTAACAATCCCTTGCTTTGAATTAAAGGATATATACTTCATCACACCTTTTCATTATTGGTGTTTAAAAAATATGATTGAAAAATAAGTCAATTTTGTCATTTCAATGGATTTTTTGGACAAAAAATGTTATTAGAGACTAGCTATCTTAATTAATGGAATGTTGAGCATAAGATGCATAGAAAAAAGATAAAGATATAAAGGTTATAATGAGCAAATATTAAATATCTTAATTACAATTAAAATAGGGAAAATTGCAGTCATGGTACCAAACATTTCATTTAATTGCAAACTTTGCCCAAACTTTTCATTTGTACCATAATGGGTATCAAACCTTTCAAAAATCCGCACTTAGAATTCAAATGGATGGAAACCATTAGTTGACAGTTAGTTGACTTGAGAATTGACGTTGACCATAATTTTGACTAGGTTTAAAATGACAAAATGGTAATTTCACATTTTTTAATATAAAACACAATATAATATATTAATTATTAAATCAAAAATCAAAACAAATACCACCACCACCATCCCTTTCTTACCCGAACCCCTTTACCCCAAATTTCCACCCACCTAACGTCGATACCACCGTGACACCAGCCACCATTGATAGTGCCAATGGAGACCTCATATTCTCTCTTAACCTCATAATTGATCATATCTCATATCTAAAATTTTCAATTCATCTCTCAACTACATAATCGCCCCCATCCCAGATTTAAAATTTTGTTTTTATGGAGACCCAAATCATCAAGAGTAAAGTCTTCCACATTGAACAACTAACAAAATAGTGGTGGATTGTATTGTGTTTGTGATCGGCAAGGCAAATGAAGCAAGTGTATGAATTAGTTTATTTATGTTAATATCTTTCTGGGACTTCTTCTATTGATTTTTGGTGAATTAGTTGTGCGTTCTTGTTATGGTGGTTCAGTAGGTGGTGGTGTTATTGGGTTCAACTGAAAGTGGTGGTTCAGCAGGTGGTGTCAGTGGGTTTTTGCGGTAACAATGATGTTAGTGTTTCAGTAGGTGGTGGTGTTAGTGATGAATGCAATGATGTGATGAGACGTTGTCAACGACATGGAGAATTGGGATATGGGAGGGTGTGTGGTGCTGCCTTAGAGGCGACTGTGGTGTCGACGTCGTGGAGGAGGCGATGGTGATGGTAGAGTCGTTGTCAGGTGGGTGGCAATGATTTTGACGTTGAAGGTGTGGTTTTGGTTTTTATTTTCTGTTTTTTTTATTTTTTTAGTTAATATAATTGCTTTCTTTTTTCTTTTTTTTTGCGAAAAATGTAAATTTACCATATTATCCTTTTAAAAATTGGTCAAAATAAGTCAAACTCTAATTCACTAGTCAATTAACGGTCAAACCAATATTTTCATCCATTTGGACTCCAAGTACGGATTTTCGAAAAGTTTGGTACCCATGATGGTACAAATGAAATGTTTAGGCAAAATTTGTAACTAAATAAAATATTTGGTACCGTGATTGCAAGTTTCCCTTTAAAATATGATGTAATTAATAAAAACTATGGTGTGAATATAGTTATCTAAAAACTTATTTGTTCCTCGTATTCTTAGATATGCAAAATAAACAATAAATTTGACAAAATATGTCGTAGAACAGAAACCATCATTGTAGACAATGTGTTAATTAAGTAAAAAAGAATAAAAATGCAACAAAAAATTGAAGGATTTAAGTGCAAAATAAATAAATAAATAAATATTGAGTTTCTATCTTTATAATATAATTAAATGGCAATTTGAAGTTTTTATCTGGCGTTTCTTCTTGCCATTTGAGTTTCTAATCTTCGATTTCGTAGCACGTAGATCTCTCCAAATGTACTTTATGCCAAAAAATAAAAATAAAAATAAAAAATCCTTTAATATATAACGAGCCAATGCCACAAGTAATTTTCATTTTTCTCGTTTTTAATTTAAATTATTAATTTTTTAATTAAAAGTTGGTCACTACAAAAATTGCACGATACAAAAACATTTTAAGGGTAATGTTTTAAATATACGTCCCTGTTTGGTACACGTTAAAATTTTCATTTTCATTCTTCTACTCATTTTCAACTACACAATTTTTAATAAAATAATATTTTCCATCAGATCAATAATTTTTCCTTATTTTTTCAACCACACATTCTCTATCAATACACTATTCTAGAATTCATTCTTTGAAAATAATGTGGCTCAAACACACCCTATATCTTTAAAAATTGAGTCCGGAGATAATTCAAACTCCAAGAAAGTTAAATTTTTTGAAAAGAAAGTCAAAAAATTGAAGTCATATAATCATAGATATAGAATACAAATCCCCACGCATGATATAACAAATCTATATCAGCAAATCATTCAAGAAGATCATGTAAACCCATTACTTCATGGGGCCATGTTGAATAAAGATTAAAAGCCCCACAAGTATAATGAGCAATCTCAAGAACCATCAAGATAATAATATTAAAAGCTCTCAGGGTCATAGGCGAGTTGATAAGGTCTGAGGTGATGTGGGAAGAAATCCTCCAGTATCGCATATTCAAATCCTGACTCAGTGGTCGGGCCTCCGTCCCTTTGGGGTGGACGGGGCTCCGCTGGACTAGGTTCGTGTCTCATTTGCTCTTTCCCTCAAATCCCTACCACTCGTGCATATCCCTCGATTTACAGCCCGCCTGTCTGAGGGACCTCCGGCACAAGTAGGGGGGTCGCCTTCGGAACTTCCCCCTTAACAAAAGATAATAATGTTAAAATATATTATTACTTAGAGTTGATTTCTTTTTCCTTTTTGGGTACTATTATATTTAATTCTTTATACCAGCTGATATCTGTAAGAACAGTAAGCATTAACACCCACCCACTCCATACTTTTCTTGTTCCCTTAAAATTTTGAAACGCTCCCAATAATTTATATTCCATCAATTCTTTACTTGTTTGCACTTCATACGAGTCTCAGGGTTTTGAATCTTGGATCTTTCTCTCTCTCTCTGTATATGCCCTTTGCTGAAATCATCATTTATTCACAGAAGCCCATGCTTGGGGATCTACTAGGGGGCTGTGATATAGGTACTTGATTATTGTTTTCAGAAGGAAATATCTTGTGGGTTTTTGTTAATTGATGTATTTTTCTCGAGTTAAATTGATTTGTTACAATATTTGATTAAGGGTATTTTTCTGTAGTTGGAGGGTGTAACCTAAAAATTGAGTATTTAGCAGCATTATTTTGAATAATCGATGGTGTCACCTGGGTTTCTTCTTATATGTATGCTCCATTCTTTGATGGCCTTAACTTGTGGAGCTCTAATGATGTTCTATAGCAATGAGGTGTTTGTATTTAGTCATGGTAAAGAACATGCCAGTAAGCTTATGGGTTCGACACCCCATGATCAGCTGTTAATCCAAACATCAGACTCGTTTTCGGGTTTGCTTTTGTTTGCCATTGGGTTTCTCTTGTTCATGGTGGCATTTGTGAAGGACAGAGAGTTTCATAACTTCTTTGCCAAGGGCTGTGTCCTTCTCCATGTAGCAATGGCTGTTTGGAGAATCTACTTTGAAAGGAAGGTCGAAGATCTAGGCCGCGATTGGCTTAGGCTTGTAGTTGGGGATATTGCATTGGGACTTTCTTGGGTTTTCTTTCTTGTGTGTTCATGGAGAGAGAAGTATGATTAGTTCTAGTTGGGAACCGGTGATGATCGATCTCAGTTACAGAAATATGGATCTTTGATGTTTGCTTGGCATTGAGGTGTGACATTATGGCATAAATATTTGAATTCTCACCAATTCAAATTTTTCGAGTGTATTAGATTCTCTATTCAAGAGAGGAGTAAAGTTGGAAATGGAGAATTGATTGAAATCTGGCCAAGCATAATGGTTAGCTCGGGAATCATTACGCACTGGATTTGATTCAGCAAAAAAGGTTAACATTTCTCAGATAGATCTTGTGTGTTCTTGAAACTTCCATTAGATCATGAAAAGCTTCCTTATTTTCGTTTTTGTTTGGTCTTTCGTGTACAATTTTTTTCCTGTTATCTTTTTAGAGAGAATCTTTGCTGTAAAAACTTCTCAAAAGAGCAATGAAATGTGAGATATTCACTCTTGACCTCGAGTTTACTTTCTTGCATATGTTTCTCCTTCTCTACTCTTAGTCTTGTGTTGATATTGTCTACAATCTACATCCATCATTTGAAGGCATAGTTGCAAAGAACGTCTACTCGAGTCTCAACCAGTCTTTAAGAAACCTTTATGGTTAATTCATGTGAATTTGTTTGGTTCATCTTCTTGTTAAGTGATCATTGAGTCAAACTGGTTGTTTCTGCTATATATTCGAACGCCTAATTGCTCTTCCTCAACTTATCGTGGAAACTGGACCCCTTCATTGGCAATTCTTTCTTTGGTTGGCATCGACCCCTACATCGTCTGTTGATCAAGAATTTCGTCGCGTACATATTTCAGCATTCATTATTTGCTCTGATCTTTATCTTCTGTGATCTAAAGTAGAATGGATGTCCAACTAATGGAGAGCATATACTTTTGGCTTTTCCTTTACAAATTCTTTGTTCGCTGTGTTCTTTCTTCAGAACGTGACGACATGGACACAAATGATAACTTATTTCATGGCATTGTTGTTGAATAATACTTGTCTAAGATTTAAGATTCAAATGTGTTTATTTATATTATGAACACGCCTCCTCGAATATAGTCTTTGTTCGTTTCTTTTGTTGAGGCTTGAACGTGCATATTTCATCTTTTTAAGGATGACACTTGTTTACTCTTTGAATAATTATTTCATCTTAAGTAAATTAAAAGGAGATTCGATCAAACCCATTTACGAAAATGATGAATAAATACAAAATACATCGTCTTATTTTTCTTTAAGAAAAGCTTGTTACTCGTGTCGAGTTTTTTGTTTTTCTAGATTATCAGTCAACAAAACAAAGCGGTTATGTCAGACTTCATATGTGATCAAAACCGGTTGATTCGATTCACTTTACACTTCTTATTCTTCTAAATTACGAAGCTTTACACTACTTATTTCATCCATCATATCACATTTGAACCTCTCAATATAAAATGCTTATGGTTATAATTAATCAAGTGCGCCTCTCCATATGCAAATTAAAAAATCTTAGTACATTATTTAGCCTTTGCTTGATCCTTATTTTTCAAGATTCATTTTTTCATAAAATTCATTTTCAATTACATATTTTATGCGACGTACAACTTTTATTAACTTTCTAATTGCACATTTTATCAATTTTTATCAAAATCTATTAAAAATCCGATTTTTAACTAAACCAAACAAGGGTGGTACGTTGTAATGGAGATAATGATATAATATTTTACTCTAGGTGATCCATCGACGATTAAAACTAACAGTTTAATCGATAATGGCCAACGGGTTGCGGGCATGTTATTTGTGATTGGTTTGGAGAAATGAATAAATTGGGAACAAACAGTAGAAAACATTAGAAACTAATAATAGAGTTCATTAGAACCACAAAGACATTAAACCTTACATTGATAGGGACGCAATGTGACACTCACATTTCACTCAATAAGACACAACACACCAGACCACAACGTTACAAACTTATTTCATCATACTAAATATTACATATAGATATGTGTGAGATCAGTGAGTACAGCAGGTGCAATTGGTGCAAGAGCAGCTTGTACCACACTTGCACTTGCCACAGTTCTCAGTCTCTGCCGGAGCATCCATCGAGACGTAGCTGCAATATCAGAACCCGGCAGCACGATTACCAATATGATAATAATATAACAAGACTTGCTAAAGCATAGAAAAATTGTGAAAGACTGCTTTTAAGTAAATTTTAAGTGATTTTTTCTGTTTTCTTTTTGTGGGTTTCAATTGTCAAGAAGAAAGGAGTTGTTAAGAAAGAAATTAAAGATACCTTGTCTCTGTCTCGATTATGTCGATACCATAGGCACTTCCCTTCTTCCTGCAATTATCAAGTTGATGGAGTTCATATTTATTGAGAATAAATCTTAGTTCCGTAAAGAAAAAACATGAAAAACCACACTTACACGCACTGGCTCTGGTCAGAGCAATCGCAGTTTCCACACTTGTCCGACATGGTTGAGTTGGTACCTAATGAAGCAGATAACAGAACTTGAATATGTGAATTGGTGATTGCTATGATCTTCAAGCTTCATTTGGAGCTGCTATTTATAGTTGAAGAAATGGGGGTTGTGGGGTCCAATGATGGGTTATTTATCTTGGCCCCACATAGGCAAGAGAGGAAGAACAAGCATCTAAGGGGGAAAAAAAGTGAGGAATATTTTTGATAATTGTGAGGCCTAGCTTCATATTATCTTCTCATGTCAGCATCATCAACAGAGACATTTTATTGGCTAGGTTTTGACTAGATAAACTAATTTTAGTGATTATGTTTTTTTTCTAGTCTTTTGATCTTGATTTGTCGTTTATTTTGAGGTTCATATCTTTATGTTAGGTCACCAGAGCTTCCTATACGTGGATGATTAGAAGGGAGCGTTTTCTTAGACAAACAAAAGAGACCCGTTAACTTCAGACGTGGATAATTGAAAGTAATTCTATCAATATTTACTTTACGTTTATGTTTCCCGTCTGTTAATTATTCCACTTGTAATTAACTTATAAATACATAATATTATGCTCATTCCATACTTTTGCCCTTGAACTTCTACTTTTACACGAACAAATTCCTTATAAATATTAACCGTCCAAAGGTTAGATTCCATTGTTCTTTTTTGTTGTTTCTGTCAAGTCAAAAGATGTTGAGATAAGGTTAAATATTAGAAGCTCCAGTGGATAATGGCTCAGCATGGCTATTTCCTTGACTGTAATTGAACAATGTAGAGCCGAGCATGTTTGGTCAAATTTAAAAGCACTTTTTTTGAGACGTGTCTGCATATCAGTTTTTCGTCTGTTCATAGGCAAACAGAATGCAGATTGATAAGTAGAATTCAAACCAAACAGCAACAAATACTAATGGAAGATCATGTATAAAAATTTTAGCTTTGGGGCAAAAGAATGTAGCAGGAGCCTGACACTAGTAAGATAATCCAATTTTGGGCTTCTCTACAAAAGCAAGAAACTAAACAAATCGAGATTTCAATGATTTAACCACATTGCTGAAAGCCGAGACATGATCTCATCCTAATGCCCCTCTCGAAGGCAATCATAAAATGTGACATGTTGATCATTTGTTTACCAGAGTAAATAGCTTCTGCTTCTCCACCATGTTCACCCTAAGCAGCCGTTTCGATGACCATGAAGAGCTTCTTGATTGGCATCTAGAAAATGATCACTTCAAAATCAGCCATCAATCTTTGTTCTGGTTTACTTGTTCCTAAAGCAAGATTGTAGCTAGTCTATTGATTTATCTATTTTCTTCTTCTTCCTATCCTTCTTTACTCTTCTTTACCCCTTACTTACCACAGGAAAAATAGATAGACGTGAAAGGCAAAGCACACTCATTTAAACTTACATCGTCTAATGCTTCTGCAGCTGAGTCAATATCGTCACTTGAGAAAACATTAAGCTGGCACAGTTGTTTGGTCGAGACACCTGAATATTCCAAAGGCAATACCCTTGGAGGAAGCCGTTTTAGAAGCTCTTAGAAATTGAATTTGAGAACCAGGGCAAAATTGCAAGATACTCTAATAGCCTGCAACTGCAGACCACTCAAGACTGCTAAATAATTGCTCAAGTACCTATCAGATTTTTTTTTATCAGAAGTCATTGCTCAACAATGTGCACAAACACTTCATAACTTAATATTGTATTTTCACTCACCTATGACGAACCGGCTTGGTTTAGACCGCCCTTGAGACTTGTTTTGCCTCTCAGTCTTATGCAAAGGCAGTGAAAGTTCGATTACAACTGGCCTCCACCCGCAACGGTAACTCTACTTCCACGAAGTACTTTATGTCCATAAAAAATAAACAGATGAGTTAGCTATTGCTGGCCAAGTCATGAAATGCGATGATATAATAACCAATGTACTCGCTGGCCTTGGCACCGAGTATGATTCTTTGGTTACATTGATCTCATCCCGAGAAAACACCACTTTTGAAGAATTATATTCCCAGCTCCTCACTGCTGAGGTGAGAATCAACCACAACATCCAAGCTCTTGTTCTTCAAATGCCCCTGCCAAGTGCCAACATTGCCACCCGTAACAATAATGGTCGTGATTGTGGCCATTTCTATCAAAACGTAACAATAATCAAGGACGGGACGTTTTAATAGACGAGGCCGAGGCCGAGGCCATGGCTTCACCAACTCCAACTACAGCCGAGGCTCTTTCTCGAGTGGAAACAATTCCACCCTCTGGTGTCAGATGAGTGAAAGACCCGACCATCCCGTGCAAAAATGCTACTACAGGTTTGATATAACCTATAATGCTCCATCAACTCCTGCTCATCCAAGCTAACTATGCTTCATCCTCGAACACCACTCAAGACTGGCATCCTGACTCTGGCGCTACACACCACACTTCAATATCCTTGCTCTGCAGTCAGAAGAATACAATGGTGCTGACAATATTCAAGTGGGAAATGGGATAGATTTAGCTATCTTTCACATTGGTTCTGCCTCTTTAAACACTCGTCCTAATTACTTTTTTCTAAACCAAATTCTCGTTTTTCCTTTCCATTGCTAAAAATCTTCT
Source organism: Fraxinus excelsior (assembly GCA_019097785.1). Lineage (NCBI taxonomy): Eukaryota > Viridiplantae > Streptophyta > Magnoliopsida > Lamiales > Oleaceae > Fraxinus > Fraxinus excelsior. The sequence goes on along the minus strand of CM032625.1, from coordinate 42,126,357 downwards.
ATGTATTCAGAATATTGCTAACGGTAACTATGTGTTACTTGAATTTCATGGGTACTATTTAATCATAAAGGACTATTTGGGGAGCTACCAGCATAGAGGCTAATATATACCTCCAGTGATCTAAAATGCGCGCAAATGCTTTGGACGTTTTCAAAACATCTCGCATATGGGTTATGTACGTGATAATGCGGTCAATCCATTAATATCCACGCTCAAATGCCAAATGTGCAAGCATTTGTGTTAAAAATTGTGTCAAAATTAGCCTAACAACTCCATGTCTATTTTTATAATTTAAAACAAGTACATTGAACCTAACAAATATCAATTTAGCCCATATCATCCAACACCAAAAGTTACATACAACAATATGTAGGGTTTCGACGTTTAAAAAAATCAAAAAATAATATAATTTTTCATAGAGTTGCAAACTATCTACATCGAGCCCGAACCTCATCCTTCGGTCTTCCTAGTTTTTCTAGCAAGTGATCTAGTAATGCACAATCTTCGATTGTTAATGGTTGGGGTGATGAAGGGGAGGTTAACGACGATATTTTACTATCTACGAGAGGTAATAGAAATTCTTGAGTTGAAATAAGGGTACACAATGAAAATAATTTTGCATCGGATGATATGGAAGATGACTTGAATGAAGAAGATGAGATTGAATTAGAATCCGATAAATAGTTAGACAAGATTGGTTTTTATAAGCCAACGTTCGTGTCTATTCTAATTGTAAGAATTGATTACCTAATAATTGTAGTATTTATAATTTTGAACAATATGATTTTGTTGAAAATTCGAAGAATATGTATAAAGTTCAAGTAATTGTAATATTTATAATTTTGAGCAATATATATTTTTTGAAAAATTTGTATAAAGTTCAAAGAATGCAGTATTTTATTTATTTATTAGTTTAAAATTATATATATAAAAAAGGTATAATTACACACATGCTTTGCATAGGCACACCGCACACACATGCTTTTAATGCTCTCGAGACTTGATTGAAACGCATTACCACATATTATGCATTATAGAACCTTGTTTACCACAAGTGATATCCAAGAAGGCTTCCTTTATTTTCTCAAATCCCAAAGTTGAGTTCCGAAATACAAAACCTGATAAACCATAGAACTAGCAAAATCTTTATGGGCTCGATAAAACTTATCTTGTTTCTTCAAAAACTTGTGTACCACCATTCGAACGAGTGTACAGTCTATCAAGGGGAATGTGTTTAAAACCTACCACGTAAGAAATTTTGTAATGATAACCCAACATTGCTAACTGGAGATCCCAAAATCTTGGTTCAGTGGGACAACTAAGTTATGAAGATTCAAAAAAGCACTTCGGAGTTAAATTCCTACCCATTCATATGATAAAAAAGTGTTATCTGCAGAAAGTTTTAGGTTAAGTTATACTTTTAATAATTCATATATCATGATCTACTTAAGTGGGGTGTGACAGGTACTCTTAATAGAAGATCACTTATATAAGTGTGAAGTGTAGCCACTTCTATGAAAATGTTTCAAAGACTTGAATTCTCTAAAGCACTTATCAAATCCAAGAGTTGTTTAGGGCCAAAATGAACACAACAGTGAGAACTCGAAAATGTTAGGGAGGTTGTTGTGTTGATACTATTGTTTTGGTTTACACCAACATCTGACAGTTCAAGACACCACGTTCACTAATTAGCCAAGTAAATCGAATAGTATTCTGCTACGGAAGGCTCAAACTCATAAGGTACTTATCCGGATGTGATAACATTCCATTTGGTCTCTCTATAAGGTCTGCATCGTTTATTGCATTAATTTCTATTCATGTGAGGGATTGTTGGAAAATTGGTTTTTATTAGTTGGTTTGACCAACGTTTGACCAATTATTTTAGTGGGTCCTGTTAGCTGGATTAAATATAGTGTAGTGTATTTATTTTCTCAAAATCAATTTAGGGTGAGTGATAAATTAAAGTCAAAAGATGATTACTTGAAATTGAAATAAATTGGTGGAAAATAGGAAAAGTATCAATCCCACATGGGAAAGTTAGAAGAATATTAACCATTTTATATTGCTTAAGTTTTGGACTTGGGTTTGGGCCCCAAATGGTACCAATAATATTTGAAGGGGAGAGAACCTACATACTAGTAGGTTGGGTTAAAGCCCCCTGCGCGCACCGTCGTCGCCGTTCGTCCGACCGATCGGTCGGTACGGCACGGGCAGGGTCGAGGGCCTAAGCTTGGGCTTGGGCCAAACTGATAGATATTTTTGGTAAAATAATATTTAATTTATATTATTTTTATTTAAAACAATAATATATTTATATTATTAACTTCTCCGATTTTTCTGTGGCTGACACGTGTATTCTTCTAGAAGGACGATTGACGGTTGGCGGTTGCCGTCCAAAAGGTTTGTATCTGTTGGAGACACAACTTTTCGACTGTTGTGTCTTTTGGACACAACTTTTCAACTTCTATAAATAGGTCTCTATACCCCCGGTTTTATTAACTCCAAAATCAATTCTGATTTTATTCTTCTTCCAAAATTCTTTCTTTATCCATGCATTATTCATATTTTGTAGTCCAGCCTCGAAAAAATATTTTCGTGCATTTTAGTCCTTTAATTTGTAGAGAGATCAAAATATTAGTAGGTTCGTCGGGACTTATAATTTGTAGTGCTACTATTACAAGTCGAGGTCGTTGTATCTTGGGAGACGAGTGTCAGACTACCGTCAGCACCAGAGCGGGGTATTATCGCCTTAAGGAGAAAGAGTCGAACTCTTACCTCGACCACTTTTTCGTGCCTTCATTTTCTCGTCGTTATTCTGCTCAAATTTATTCACGGTGATTGCATTACTTGCCTATTATTATTTCCAACAGTTTGTTCCTCATTTTTCATCATTAAAAAATGAAAAATATGAACTTTATCCATCAGATCAAATCATCAGTTTTGAATTTCTATCTCTTGTGTGGGGCTCAATAACAACTATAATTTTAATTCTCATTCTACAATAATGTGAATCAAACGGGCCCTTAATGAATTCATTTCTCTCTTTCTATTTCTTTGTTGCCACTTTGTCACACACAATATATGAGAGGATCTATGGATTCAGAATGGATCTTTCGAGGGCAGTAATGGCAGAGCCAGGAGTAGAAGGAATTTCAAAAGCATTTTCATGATATCCTGGTAGCATGTAAAGCCTATACGAGAGGTGCTTGAGTGAGTTGTCTTGTCAAAGGATGTTCAAGATGTTGACAATTAAAAACTCTAATCTTTTAATCAAGAGCAATTGTTTAACGAAAAGAATGAAAATACATGAGATTTATAAATATTTGTTTCAACGCAGGAATATTTTCTCTTTCGTCAGTATTATAATTCATTATGATTAAAAGAAATTTATAAAATGATCGCACACTTATCTACTATAACATCTTTTTCTCTCTTTTGTGATGATTAGTCAGAATTTAATGTGCATTGCGCGTTATTTTGAAATATTTTATAAGTGTTATAAAAATGATATTTGATACCAATTTGTTGAGGGATTTGATAAGTCTCAAACGAACTAAAGAAAATAAAATTTTTGATAAAAATTTAAAAGAAGATAATTGTAATCTCAAAACTCAACTTTTATGATTTAATTTTTTGTGACTATGAAAACGACAAATTAACAACATTTTTATACTACATTTGATACATAAAAATTAATTCATAATACATGAGTTTAAACACCTATTAAAATTCTTAAATACATGAATAGAAATAAATTCATTTATAATAACTTTGGATTCATATAAATGAAAATTCATCAAGTCAAAGAATCATTGAGTTTATATTAATATAAATGGTAATTAATTTAGATTAATAACACGAAATTCATACGTGGCAATGATTTTGTAGTATTTATTACATATTGAAAAACGAAAAATATATATTATTGAAATAATTGAATTGTAATAGAGTTAAAATCGTCCAAAATATGATTCTCACATTATATGATATTAATGTATTAGAGATAATTAAAAAAACTAGTGACAACTTCCCATTATAAGACGAATTAGGACAAAATCAAATTGCAAAAACTCAAAAATCGTCTTCTGCGTACTGGCTTCGTGGAGCTCCAATAATCAGGCTTCACAATTTAAATATGATACGTGTTGCTCCAATGCTTTTAAGGTACACTTTTAAACACATTTTCTCAAATTGGCGCAAAGGATTGTCAAGAGTGTTGGTCTATCCATCCCCTATGGGATATAGTGAAATCCTCTAGATAGTTTGGTAATCTAATTATTTGAGATATAGCGAAAATTAAAAAGTGAAGTACATTCTCATGTTTTTTCTCTTCGTGTGGAGGGTTTTTCACATAAAAAATTGATGTTTCGTCGTAAAATTTATTTCATATATTCTATTATTTTTGGTTTCATCGATATTCCATTTCGTCACGTGAAGGAGGGAAAAATTATTATGTAGCATATCATTAGTAGATAATTTATCCCAACAAGTAGTTTGTTTGTTTAGCTCAAAAGGCAAATGGACAAGTTGTAATAAACAATGCAAGTGCGGCACTTTATTTTTATTTATGTGAGTTCATCAATTATTTCCTAACTAAAATACAAAATATTGCAATTTCATTCCCCACTCATTGCGGAGATTAATGGATATCTAAAAACGAAAATATTTATTTCTAAATAATTCATTATATTAAAGCATGTTGTGTGGGCTTAAACAAAAAAGCAAAGAAGATAAGGCTATGTTTGATTCACCATATTTTATTTTTTTCATTTTTCAACTTTTGTAATGTTTGATAGACAAAATTTTTCCGAAAATATTTTTTCTACCTTTTCTCATTTTCCACCTTTTTGAGTAAAATAAATCCTTGATGTATTGGTGGGAAAAAAATTCGGATTGTTTTTTTTTTGGCAATTGAAAAGGTCTAGATACAATTGTTTAAAAATTTATCACTTTTATTGACAATTTTCATGCAAAATAAAGCCAAACGAATGATATTCGGTATGATAATTATTTTTTTTCAATTTTTTTTGACAATTAAAACAAATTCTAAATTCAATAGTAGAAAAATTATCATTTTAATGGACAATTTCCATAAAAACGATGTCAAACGGACACTAAACTTTTAACATTTTTCATGGAAGATTATACCAATCAAACACAATTAATTACAATTCCCAATAAAATAATTTATAGACAAATCAATTATCTGTAAGATATTTTCTTTCCACCAAATTCTCACTTTTACAATCAAACGGACCCTAAATGTTTGTGAGTATATCGAAATGTATAATCAAATAAAGTTTGACCATTTCTAAGCCTTCAAAATTCATTTTTTCTTAAAGTCTTTTTCAACCATATTCACACAATAAAGCGTGTATTTGGGCCTCTCCATTAAAACCTCAAAATGCATTTTCATTTCCTGCAAGTGTGGGTCCACACTTGAAAATGGTGAAAAGTGGTTAGTTGCGTACTCCATCCGCTGGCTAATGTATTATGAAGTGGTAATTTATATGTATTGATTTCTCATTCACCCTTACAAAAGTGATGAGAATGGTATATTAAACAAGGGAGGGTATTTCTGGAATTATAGAGAAAGAGAAAGAATAAAATTGCTTTAACTCAAATTCAACGATAAGATGATATTTTTCAAGGGTCTTGTTATGTGTACACCAGAGTTAACCCTCTCATGATAGGGAGGTCCCATGATTTTTTTAATTGGACATGAGCCCCTATTGTGAGGGGATGTACCGATATACAAATAGCAAAATTCATTTTTCAAAGCTTGACAAACGTACTGAAGTTGAATAATTTTTAGACAATAAAAATATTGTAGAAAAATGTAATGTCCTATGAAAATTGACTTTAATGAGATTCAAACAATAGCAAAATATTTTAGACGTAAATTCATATTTTTTCTAACTTTTTAACTTCGTATTTTCCAAAAAAAAAAAAAAAAATCACTATTCAAAACATCATTTTCCTAAAAAAAAAAATCATTAAAAATGGAGACAAATACGGATTAAGTTATATGACTATTTATAGATTGATCTATAAAGTTGTCAAAATGAGGTTTAGGAACACTTTTGATTCTTTTATAAGAAAAGAACTCGTCACAGCTATATGTGTTTTGCACGATATTTTGAAATTCTTTATAAAATCTGTAAAAATGATATTTGAAAATCACTGATTATAAAAAAATAGTTTAAAAAACTGTTTATGTGAAATGAACTTTTATACAATTCAAATATTTATTTACGTGTGTGATAATAATTAACATTAATTTATATATATCCTATTATAATTCAATCAATCAATTCTTCAAGTTTATGCATGTACACTTTATATATTTTGGGGGCTGTTCAATTACTCTAAAAATATTACAATTCAGTTATTTATATATGTGCACGTATACTAATTAACATTTATTTATGGATATGTTATATGTTAAATATAACATTAAGTCATCAGGTTCATGTACACATTTTTGGGAGCTATTCAATTATTATAGGAATAGATAAATTATTCAAGTTCATGAACACATATTTACATTTAATATTATTCATTTTATCATAAATTATTCTATAAGTATATAAATTATTAAAGATCATATAATTTGGGAGCTATTCAATTATAATAGAAGTAGATAAATTATTCAAGTTCATGTACACTTATTTAATTTCAATATTATTCATTTAATCTATGATATAACACCATTTGTCTAAATGTATATAAATTATTATTTTTCTACATCTATTAATTCAAATTAATTAAATTTCAAGTTGGTTCACTTACACCCCTTTGTTTAAATGTATATACATTATTCTTTTTCTATATTCATTAATTCAGATTAATTAAATTCTATGTTCATGAATCAATTTGATTGTTCTCGTGCAATTTAATTATTTATTTGCGAGCATGTTTAATAATTAATATTCAATTAAATATATATTGAAAAACGAAAAGTAATGTACTATTGAAATAATTAAATTGTATGTTTAAAAAATTGTTTATGTGAAATGAACTTTTTATACAATTTAATTATTTATTTACATGTGTGATAATAATTAACATTAATTTATATATATCCTATTATAATTCAATCAATCAATTCTTCAAGTTTATGCATGTACACTTTATATATTTTGGGGGCTGTTCAATTACTCTAAAAATATTACAATTCAGTTATTTATATATGTGCACGTATACTAATTAACATTTATTTATGGATATGTTATATGTTAAATATAACATTAAGTCATCAGGTTCATGTACACATTTTTGGGAGCTATTCAATTATTATAGGAATAGATAAATTATTCAAGTTCATGAACACGTATTTACATTTAAGATTATTCATTTTATCATAAATTATTCTATAAGTATATAAATTTTTAAAGATCATATAATTTGGGAGCTATTCAATTATTATAGAAGTAGATAAATTATTTAAGTTCATTTACACTTATTTAATTTTAATATTATTCATTTAATCTATGATATAACGCCATTTGTCTAAATGTATATAAATTTTTATTTTTCTATATCTATTAATTCAAATTAATTAAATTTCAAGTTGGTTCACTTTCACCCCTTTGTTTAAATGTATATACATTATTCTTTTTATATATTCATTGATTCAGATTAATTAAATTCCATGTTCACGAATCAATTTGATTGTTCTCGTGCAATTCAATTATTTATTTGCGAGCAAGTTTCATAATTAATATTCAATTAAATATATATTGAAAAACGAAAAGTAATGTACTATTGAAATAATTAAATTGTAGTAGGGATAAAATCGTCCAGAAAATGACTCTCATTTCATGTGATATTTAATATAATATAAATTTTATGAGAAAGTTATCTTAGAGTCTCTTCGGTTGGCTTTTGAAAAGCTAAAAGTTATTTTCCAATGTGTTTGAATAAGTGTTTGAAAGTAGGGGCGGACAAAATGTCCAGACCAAACTAAATCTAACCATAACCGAACCAAACCAAACGGTTCGGTTAGGTTTAGGGGTGGATAAAATATCCAGCCAAGCTAAACAAAAACAAGCAGTTCAGTTAGATTCTATCAAAAAAATTAATGATTTTGGTTCTTTGAATCGAGAGCTATTTGGTTTTGGTTTTGGTTCTAGTTCGGTTATAGTTCAAGAACTAGAACCAGAACCAAACTTAATATTTAATTATATATATATTAATCAGTACATACTCTAATTTTATATTCATTGGAGATATCTCATTAATTGAATACATTTTGTTAATCGATTTTTGGTGATTAGAGACAACAGCTCATTAGTTGCTTAAACCCTAATTTTGTATTCAATTGAATCATTTCCTTTTCACTCATTTTCAATTTACACAATATCACGGCTTGCTAGTACAACATTTCATCAAGTCAATGGAGTGTCATTTAAGATCGAAAAATGAAATTTGTTAGTTACTTAAAAAGTCTTTAAACTATTTTTTTATCTTGATTGTTTGATGAGTTATTTGTGCTTTACACAGATAGAGGAAAACCGAATAAACATTCATGAAATATTAAAACGGTTAACGCTCCCTATAAAAGTAAACTGTAAATTTTTTTTATAATTCATTCTTTATTGTAGGGGTGTGCCATATGTTTTGTTTGTTAGTTATGCATTTTTTTTATCTCAATGATTCAAATTTGAACTTTCTAAATGTTTGATGTTTATTTTTTTATTTAGCTGTATATTACTAACTTATATGACGCAAATATGAAAATTTAAGAAATGAAACTATAACTAAACCAAACCAAATCAGAACCGAATGGTTCGATTCGGTTTGGTTCCATAACTTTAAAAAATCATTTGGTTCCATTATTAGAAAGACCATTGGTTTATGGTTCGGTTCAGTTCTCTTGGAACCAGAATCAAATAGAACCATGTCCACCCCTATTTGAAAGTGTGTTTAATTAGAAAGGTTCTTAGACAAATCTGACTTAAGGATTTGTTTGCTTCTTGTAGAAGAACTTCAACGGCGTTCCTACTTTTGGCAAAGTTCATGCTATTGTTTCATGTAGGAGAATTTTGAAAGTTACTTTATACTAGCTTCTTATAAAAGCTTTTGTAGTCGGATAAAATACTTGAAAAAAATTATCCAAAATATTCAAAACTAGCTCCTCAACCTCATGAATAGTTTTTGACTGTTCAAAACTCCTGCCAAACAAACACTTAGCCCCTATTTGGTACAAATTTTTTTAAAACTTATTTTTAAAATTCATTTTAACAATACATTTTTTCAATAAAATAGTTTTTTATGTTGATTCGTATTTTTTTTTTTTTACTTTTTAACAATATATTTTTCAAGCCATATTTGAGCCCCATTTTATGGGAAAATAGATTTTAAAATAGTGATTTTTTAAAGAATGCGTAGTTAAAAAAAATTAGATTTACTTTTAAATTTATTTTATGGAAAATTATGTGATCGAAAATAAATTTTGAATAAATGAGTTCTGAAAAAATGGAACTCAAAAATAGGCTCAATATTATCACTTTTCACAAAAAATCTATATCAAACATGCCCGTATTGAATTATGTAAAAATCCAGTGTTCTAAAAACCGATTAGACGTGGGCAAAACACCATGCTTTGTAGTGGGCGCATAATTAAGAGGTCAATTGTTAAGTTGATCGTTTAATGTGCAACTAGAGGGTCTAGTCGCATTTTATTAATGTTTTTCCTTATTTTTTGTATCGGGTGACATGGAATGCGAATTAGATGGAGAAGAGGATATTAAATTGGACTAGATAAAAGTTAGATACGATTTAAGTTACAATTCTATTTACATTATGTAATTATAATTTTGAGATTTATCATTTTGTTGAAAACTTCGAAAATATGTATGGATTTCATATAAATCTATTAAATAGAACTTGTCAAATTGAAAGTTGAAACTATGAAGAAAAAAATCTAACTTTTACATTTCGAAAACTTGAATATTGTATAATTCACTAATTATAAAAAAATATTAAGTCTTTGCTTGATGATGATTAAAATCAGATTTTTATTATATTTTGATAAAAAATTGATGAAATGTGATATTGAAAAATTGTCGATCCCATGAAATATATGGTTAAATTAATTGTTGACTTTAATTTAGCCCCTGTTTGAAACTCATTTTGGGATAAATAGAAATTTTGGAATAGTGATTGATGTGAGAATGTGTGGTGGAAAAGTGATGAATTTTTTTTGATTTGTGTGTAATATTATTTTATTTGGAGAATATGTGGTTGAAATGAAGAATGAGAATGAGAAAGAGAAATTAATGAGTGTCAAATGGGGGCTTAGATTAAAATCTTTATTTTAATTTTTACCAAACATGGACTAAGTAAATATGATATGATATATCTTTCTATATATAAAAAGTGGCTATCAAACGGAATATGTTGGTTTAACGGAAAAATTAACGGAATTTCTTGATTTAACGGAAAAACTAACGGAATATCTTGTTTTAACGGAAAATATTTTTTCACCACCCATTACTTTCAAAATTATAATTAAATAATTATAATAATAAATTGGCTTTTGATAATTATTTCAAACTAAAATATCTTGGAGCTAACTTATCCGAATCGACTTTTTCTCGAATCTGATTTATGTATCTAATTACGATTTATCCAACGAGACCAATATTCATATATTTACGATAACTCCATCAATATCTAAATATTTTACACAAATAAAATATAATTTGATAAATGTATCATTTAGTCCCTAACTTTCAAAATATTAAAATATAGTATATAAAAATTGAATTATATTTTATGAAAATTTTCAAGGTATTATATTTTCACCCCCTTAAAATATTTTCGTCCTTGAAAATTTACCCGTCACTTACCAATACTAATTCTAACACATGATATACATATAATATTGTAATACATATCATACTTTAGCGATAAAATGAATTGCATTATTACTTAAAAAAGAGTAAAGACTTAAGTCATGGAAAAAGTTTAAGCCTCCGTTTGTTTCTCATTAAAAACCCATAAAAATGAAAAATATGACCATTATCTATCACATCAATTTTTCAATTTTGAATTTCTATCTTTTGTGTGGGGTCCAATAACGGCTATATTTTTCATCCTCATTCTACACTAATGAGAATCAAACGGAGTCTAAGTAAACTCATATTCTTACCTCTTAACATACCTTGAGTTTTCTGTTTGTGATTTTGGGTTGGAGATAACATAGAGAAGCACTTTATTTAATTATTTATCAATTACATAAATATTACATCATTAATTATTTAATTAACCAAAAAAATTACATCTTTATTAATAACAAATTAATTCTTATACAAAACTATTAAATATAAACTAAGCAAACGTACATTGCACGTTGCTTGCACCTAGTGTGTATATATATGATTTTAACTATCAAATAATTTTTAAAATGATTATAAAATTAATATAAATAAAAAACATTTGTTTACATTTTGATTTGTATTCGTAATCATATAATTCTTCAGGATTTTTAAAACACTGGAAAATGCTAAAATTAGAGAATTGGGGGCTCCAAGCTATCGAGTCAACATAAGATATTGGCGGGCCCTTCTTTTTCATTTTTAATCTTTTTAAAAAAGTCACGAAAATGTTTATCCGTTTCTTCAGACGTGGCCTACAATGCCTAAACGGGACCCACACCTCAAGTTTCCTTTACCAATGGCAGAATAATAAATAACAGAAATTGAAAGGGCTTAATATTAAACACATTGGCGTTGCAAACGGGGTAACTTTAAAATTGGCCTAGTCAAAAGGCCATAATTCCCTTTTGACTTTTTCACAAGTAAATAACTTCAAATTGGCCTAAAGGTGTTTAAAAGACAAAATTACCCTTAAGTGAATAATATAATTACAAAATATGATATTGTTAAAAAGACAACACTGCCCTTTTAGTTAACAAATAAAAACCAAACACTCCCTACATAACATTACAAAATCAGCTCAAATACAGATAAAAATTCTCTCATCTTCTACACTCTGAAAATCTCAAAAATATCCATAGCTGAAGGAAAAAAAAATTCTCGGTCAATTACTTCAAATCAGTAAGTACATTTACATATGTTTAATTTCGTTTTCGTTAAATATGTGCATGTTTTTTACTTGATAAATTAAGATTCGACGTAGGAGTTGGCAGATAAATTTTTTTTAGCAGATGTATATAATTTATTGTAAGCATAATGGGAAAAGAATTCATCTGCATAACTTTTCGATTGGTTTGCCTTAACGGCTGTTACGAAAAACAACGAAAAGGTCCAATGGTTAACAGCCTAAAAAATCGACTAACAAAACAGCCAAATAATCGGCTGTTTATGCCTAACAGCCTATTTTAGGCTATTAACAGCCTAATTTTGGGCTGTTAACAGCCCATTTATAGCCTGTTAACAGCCCATTTTTTAGGCTGTTAACAGCCTAATTTTGGGCTGTTAACAGCCTAATTTTGGGCTGTCAACAGCCCAAAAATAGGCTGTTAACAGCCTAAAATAAGGGCTGTTAACAGCCAATATTTTGGGCTGTTGACAGCCCAAAAATGGGCTGTTAACAGCCATATTTTGGGCTGTTAACAGCCCAAAATAGGCTGTTAACAGCCAATATTTTGGGCTGTTGACAGCCCATATTTTAGGCTGTTAACAGCCTATTTTGGGTTGTTAACAGCCCAAACTAGACTGGGCTGTTAACAGCCTAAAATATGGCTGTTAACAGCCCATTTTTGGGCTGTTAACAGCCGATTTTTTGGCTGTTAACGGCCTAAAATATTGGTTATATTTTAAGGCTGTTAACAACCTAAAAAATCGGCTGTTAACATGCAAATATTGCAAATTTTAGGTGCTGTTTTGTTTTTTAATAAGTTTCTATTTGAAATATTTACAAATTCGATTTTGTCATGCCACACAGATATGAGGATTATACTCCCGGTTTGTTATTTTGGTGATTTTGAGTTGGATGAAAATAATCGATGGACATGGAAATGGACAAGTGACGGACAACGTAATATGCCAACACATATAACAGAGACTACATCGTACGACGAACTGTACTATGATATACAGAAGAAGCTGAACGTCGATTTATCTCTATACAATATGGTACTGAGATATCAATTCCAAGAGCATTTGCCATTTTCAATTCCACCTGCAAATGTTACATCTGATATTGACGTGAGTTATCTGTATGATTTGAACAAAACGCAAATGACACCAATTTGCGTGACTTTAGTGATGAAGGACGACTTAGAAGGTATAAATGAACATTCGGATGGAGCTGATGACAATGCAAATAATTTTTGGGATACGGTGGAGATAGCTCGCGAGGATGACACTAATATTCCCGAGACAGTTGTTCATCATCATGACATCACTAAGACGCACATAATTCAATCGGTAGTTCAGGACAGCGAGAATGTAAATGAATTTACAAATGAGGATTTAATTGGTTTATCCCGTCAGAGACATGAGTGGGGTGGGAGCTCAGGGGCCGGAACAAGCGGACCTTCATCTAATTCTTCACGTGTGGTTCCCGAAGAAGAAGATTTGTATGTTGAGCAACTGTTTGAAACGAAGAAAGCTTTACAGGAAGCTGTGCACCTCCTAGCATTGAAATTCAATTTTGAGTTCAAGGTAAAGAAATCAAACAAATCATTGTTGACACTTGTTTGCGTTGACGACAGTTGCCGTTGGCGGTTGCGAGTGACTAAGATGGATACGAATGAGAATTTTGTAGTTCGCAAATATATACGGGAACATACTTGTAAATTGGGGATTCGTCAAAACGATCACAGACAAGCTCGATCATGGTTTATTGGACGACAGATAATGCACAAGTATCAGAACCCACGGACGATCTGTAGACCTTCAGACATCATTAACGACGTTCGACGAGAGTACGGAGTGGTCATGAGCTACCAGAAGGCCTTGAAGGCCAAAGAATGTGCGTTGGAGGATTTAATGGGCTCGGCTGAGGAGAGTTATGCTAAATTGGCCAGATACTGTCATAATTTGGGGACAACGAATCACGGTTCCACTTTTTTCATTGAGGCGGAGGGCGAGAAATGTTTTAAGTATTTATTCATGGCTCTTGGACAATGCATTAGAGGATTTACAAATGCGATGCGACCGATAATTTTAGTTGACGGTACAACTCTGAAATCGAAATACAGGGGTACGTTGATTATTGCTACATGTCAAGATCCCAACATCCAGATTTACCCACTTGCATTCGGCATAGTCGACAGCGAGAATGATCGGTGAATGAGTTGGTTCTTTACGAAGCTCAGGGAAGTGATCGGTGAAGTCCCTCATCTTGCATTCGTAACAGATCGGGGTCAGTCTCTAATAAATGCTATTGCTGAAGTCTTCCTCAAGGCACATCATGGGTACTGCATGTACCACATACAAGGTAATCTGAAGACTAGATACCGGGGCCAAGGCATCGTTTCATTGTTCAGGAGGGCGGCCGAAGCTTACAGTGTCGAGGAATGCAATAAGTGGTTGGTCGAGATAGGGAAGAAGTCGATATCGGCATGGGATTATCTTACAAAGATGGGGATAGAACATTGGGTGTGATCACATTTTCCAACACATCGGTACAACTTGATGACGTCAAATAACGTGGAGTCTATGAATTCACTGTTTAAGAAGGATCGAGAGTTGCCAATTCTCGCATTGATTGAGAACATTCGTACGAAACTGCAGCAGTGGTTTCACGACCGACGTGTTGAATCGCAGAACTGCTCGACTTGGCTAGCCCCAGCTCAAGAGGAAAAATTGTTCAAGGCCGCACAGGTTGCGAGGAGGTTGAATGTGGAACCACTAGATGAGTCGCGCTTCTCTGTACAAGATGCACGTCAGCTGATATACATTGTGGACCTGAATGAACACACATGCACTTGTGTTCGATTTCAGTTGGAGAGTTTTCCATGTGAGCATGCAGTCGCGGTATCTATGAACAGAGGCTTTGCAGCGAGACATTATGCTCTCAGTATTACACGGCTGAGTATTGGAGAACTGCATATGCTGAGACTATATTTCCCTTACCGAACGAATCTGATTGGGAAGTTCCTGACCATATTTTCCCACTGAATAGTTTGTCGATACCGGTAACTGAACCGCGTGGACTTGGACGTCCACGAACTTCTAGAATACCATCTACTGGAGAGTTTTCTCGACCGCGTCGGTGCGGCAGATGTAGAGCACTCGTCAAAATTGTACGAGTCAAATTCCACTAGATAACAATTAGTCAAATATGTAATGGTATTGTTGCTAAATGAACAATATTTAATTATTTAACCATAATTTTCGCCAATTTGATTAAGTGTACATTAGTAACAGTTAAAGTGCACAATATTTCATTATATAATTATTCATACAATATTTACAAGTATTAAATAAATGAATCAACAATTAAATGTATAACGTTTACGGATCACACTCGAATTCGTACAAATCACACGCTAATTTATTCCTCCAAATTTGTATCCATGCTTGGTTGATTCCATCGACCTTATGTCCTATACTCAAAAACTCGATGTACTTTATTGCAAAAATGCCGCAATCACCCCTACAATTGAAGAATAATATTAGTGCGAAAACGTGTTAGATAAAAAACTAAGTTTGAAAGTAAAAAAACAAAATATAAATACTTACGATTTCGACTGTCTCGCCGTCGTCTGGTCCCGCACGATGGCTAGCCTGTCATTAACAATAACACCTGCTCGGGCGGCCATCAACGTACGATCACAGCAAGCGGCTCCAACTGCTGCTCGAGCTGGCCCTGTGTCAGACACGAAGGATCGGAGTCGTACACATACATCGTGGAGTCAGCAAAAACAATCTCCACGGCAATGACATGATGATTCAAGATCGCTGGAACATATATATGTGTACAAGCATCCCATGCCTTTCCCCCGAGACTCGGCAATATCCCTACGACCCATTCGGCCATATATTCAGGAAGCACGTACTTACTACCCATACATAGCAACGACTGATGCTCAATGGTAATAGCTCCCAAAAACTCAGTGCTCAGTATGAGTCGGCCGGGCATATCAAATGACTGCGGATATCGTCGAGCTCGATCTCGTAGTACCTCCATGGCCAGGTCGATGTGCTACATCAGGAAACACCAATAAAAAAATTAGCGAGTTATTTCATTTCAAAAAACAAAAAAATAATGTACACATAATAAACAACAAAATGAATATTTCACTTACATCGTCGGCGAGCCACGTCCCTGAAGTGGTGATCTCGCGAAACCATTTATATGCATCTACTATCATCTTCGAGCCAACTTGGCGGCTTTGTCTGAAAATAAAATTTGAAAAAATGTTGAAAAAGATATAGATGAATTAGCGTAACGTACTTTATTTAAATTCTATAATACTTACTGGGGCTTAATTATCCTCAACTCTGCCTCGAAGACTTTCCATCTTGCTGCGTCCACCTCCCGGAACAGATTGGGGTACGTCCCGTCAATGAACGTCCTCCTCTTGGCCTCAGCCGTAAAGGGAGAAACGACGTACTGCGAAGGCAAACTGACCCTCTTGCCGACCACCTGCTCCGGGGCGTCAGCGGCATGCCTTTTTCCCGCCGCTACGTCAGGTGTACGCTCGCCCTCCACCTCGGGAATAACATCATCCGGGCTCACCACCACCACCAACTCCTCCGTCCTACCCTCTGCCTCTGTACTCCCCACCACCACAACCTCCTCCGGGGCAACTGCCTCTGTCCTACTCTCCTCCGGTGGAACTGCCTCTCTCCTACCCTCCTCCGGGGGAACCCCCTCTCTCCTACCCTCCTCCGGGGGAGCCGCCTCTCTCCTACCCTCCTCCGGAGGAACCGCCTCTCTCCTACCCTCCTCCGGGGATAAAAAAAACGAAGCCAATGTGGCATCATCCGCCCAGAAATGACCCCCTCCATCACCCCCTCCATCACCCCCTCCATCACCTCGTCCCTCACCCCGTCTCCCGCATATGATATCGCCTCGGAGGGCTGCAATCTCAGCCTGAAGCTCTCGGCGCATCTCGTCCATCTTACCCCTAAACTCTCCGCGCATCTCGTCCATCTGACCCCTAAACTCTCGGCGCATCTCGTCCATCTGACCCGCTATAAATACTGTTAGGCGATCGTACAGATCAGTGGACGGTGGAGAAGGTGATCTGATCGGCGGTGATGCCCAGGCGGCGGTGATGAAGTAATCGGTGGCGGTGATGCCATCGGCAACGGTGATGCCCTCTGCGGCGCATCTGGCCACGGCAACGGTGATGCCCATGAGGGCGAGGAGGCACCTTGCGGTAGGGGCGGTGAAACCCTCGGAGGTGAAGCCCTCTGCGGCAGTGGCGGCGATGAAGTAATCAGCACCGGGGGCGGTGATACCCTCTGCGGTGGCGGCGACGGTGAAGCCCTCGGCACCGGCGGCGGTGAAGCAGTTGGACCGCCCCCCTACACGGATTGAAACATAAAAAATTATTATATTTAATGAAAATTCGATTAACACATGCAAATCGATGATATTCAATTCACGTACCTCATCTCGAGCGACTTCATCATGCCCATGAGCGGCCAATTCACGCACATATCCACGTCCCTCCTCCTTCATCGAAGGCATCAACTGCGTTATGATTCGAATCTGGCATAACAACATTTGTTAATGATCACATTAACATATTTTGGAGCTACACACAACATAAATTGCAAATGTATTATCTTACCTGAGGGTCGTCGAGGAGAGCTGATAGCTTTTTGCTAGTCGGACATCCATCTGCTCGCCAGTGATGCATCCGAGGGCAGCGTGTCTCCCCTCGCCTCGCAAACTGGGTACCTAGGAGGGGGACCGTCTCGTACGCCCAGATCTGCACCACATACATACAATTATTATATTCATATTTATTGTAAACAATATTATAATAAAGTATGTCGAACATTTACCTGCACGGCAAGGGGTAATCCGTATGTATCGTATTTACGCATGGTCCCCTTCGGCCTCGAGTGTGATCTGGTGAATACGTGTACCGTGTCCTCAAAACATCTCCGGCCCCACGGATATGTGTTGAACACATCAAGATCGTCGACGATCTGCAGATGGAATAGGTCAATCCCAGTCCTCCGATGGTAACATCGCAACACGCTCTCAAGGATGTAGACAAGACCGAGCTTCAGTCTATCCAACATATCATCACACCTCGTGATCGCGTCCATCAGAGCCGACGCAACACCGTCCCATGTCCCACAAAGTAAGTGTCGTGCAGTCTACCTCTCTGAGTATCAGTACGAGCTGCATCATCACCCGTAATCTCTAGTCCTGTGATGAGAGCAAAATCAAACATGCAGAAACTCGAAACTTTGCCCCCAAGGTCGAAGTGGAGGGCATCGCCGTCGACTGGAGTAAGCAATCGGCACAGTAATGCATCGAGGATCTGCCCGGAGAACTGTACGTCTCTCAACTCGTACAGGGGCCAGAGAAATGAACGTCGAAGCATATCTGCATGATGCTCATCAAGCAGCTCCAACACGGCAGTGTAACTGCCGAAGTTACCGTTCCAGGTAGCCTTGCCCGGCATCTGTCTCAACGTCACGTCCAAGTGATACTCCATACTGCAAAATTGAAAAAAAAAAATTTAACTATTAGCACTTCGAACATAAGATAATGAAATACAGTAATCGCATAACAATTACAATTATTTATTTCGTTATACTATTAATGATCATATTAAAATTAAAATTATAATTATACATATAAATTTTATTAACAATTACAATTATTAATTTCATTATATTAATAATTATCATATTCAAATTAAAATTAAATAATATAAATGTTATTTAATTAAAAGGAAAAAAACCAATTAAATAAATAATAAATAATTATTTATTAACAATTACAATTATTAATTTCATTATATTAATAATTATCATATTCAAATTAAAATTAAATAATATAAATTTTATTTAATTAAAAGGAAAAAACCAATTAAATAAATAATAAATAATTATTTATTAACAATTACAATTATTAATTTCATTATATTAATAATTATCATATTCAAATTAAAATTAAATAATATAAATTTTATTTAATTAAAAGGAAAAAAACAAATTAAATAAATAATATATAATTATTTATTAACAATTACAATTATTAATTTCATTATATTAATAATTATCATATTCAAATTAAAATTAAATAATATAAATGTTATTTAATTAAAAGGAAAAAACCAATTAAATAAATAATATATAATTATTTATTAACAATTACAATTATTAATTTCATTATATTAATAATTATCATATTCAAATTAAAATTAAATAATATAAATTTTATGTAATTAAAAGGAAAAAAACAATTAAATAAATAATATATAATTATTTATTAACAATTACAATTATTAATTTCATTATATTAATAATTATCATATTCAAATTAAAATTAAATAATATAAATTTTATTTAATTAAAAGGAAAAAAATAATTAAATAAATATTATATAATTATTTATTAACAATTACAATTATTAATTTCATTATATTAATAATTATCATATTCAAATTAAAAATAAATAATATAAATTTTATTTGATTAAAAGGAAAAAAAATTAAATAAATAATATATAATTATTTATTAACAATTACAATTATTAATTTCATTATATTAATAATTATCATATTAAAATTAAAATTAAATAATATAAATTTTATTTAATTACAAGGAAAAAAACAATTAAATAAATAATATATAATTATTTATTAACAATTACAATTATTAATTTTATTATATTAATAATTATCATATTCAAATTAAAATTAATAATATAAATTTTTATATATTATCAAATTATATATATATATTTATATATATTAATTATAAATTTATTAAATTATATAAAAAAAAAAATTGTTAACAGCCGGTCCAGAAATGGACCGGCTGTTCGTTGGGGGCCCAATTGGCCTCCAAAACGGGCTGTTAACAGCCCGTCCAGTGGAGGGCAATTGGGCCCCCAAATGGACGGTTAAAAGCCGGTCCATTTCTGGACCGGCTGTTACCGCCGGTCCAGAAATGGACCGGCGGTTAACCGTCCATTTGGGCAGCGTGCAGGTCGCCGGAAATGGCGCCTGAAAATCGCCATTTCCGGCGATTCAAGGTCCCAAAATGACCACATTCTTCAAAAAAATTGCCCTATAGCCTAGATCTACTCATACATTTCATAAATCACAAAAAAAATTCGAGCTTTAACACATGTGTATCACGAGGAGTCCGTTTTCAAATCAAAAAAAAAAAAAACTAACCTTTGTTCTGCGTGGGTCATCTTTGTCGGTGGGTGGCTAGCTCCTTTGTGAATAGTGGTCGGTTTTTGTGAATAACGGTCGGTTTTGGAAAAGTTTTGGACGGTTTTCACGTTTGTAGACTTTTTCTTCTCCTTCCAATGAGGGTATTTTTGGCAAGTTACCTTATAACCATCATTTTCGGATTTTCCTTTTTTTTTTTTATGTTATTTATTGGTCAAAGGCCAAAATGGAATTTTGGCCATTTCAACAGGCTATTCACACGTATATCCTCGGCAATGGATGGCGGAGGAGGGTTGTGGACCAAACTGAGAACACCCTTTGAAATAGGGACGACAGCTGGGATATTGGTGGCAGATTCAGCAGGACTTTGGACCATGCTAGGCGGAGCAAAGGCGGCGGCGACAAGGTGGTTTTCTGCACTTCAGATTGGAGCAGCGTCGCGCGACGCTACTTTGAACGGCGGCAGCATCGCTGCCGTTCGCAGTAGTGCTGTCGCGAACGGCGGCCGACGGTGATGCTGCCGCAATTTATAGCAGCATCGCAGAGAGACAAGGGAGGGAGGGAGAGGCGAGGGAGTTAGCGTGATAAATTAGGGTTAGAGTTTTAATATATTACCTAATTTTTAAATAATAAAAATTGATCCCTAATTTTTAAATTACAATTTTTAAACACGTGAATCATTGTAATTTCCCTTTTGAAATCTTTCGGCTGGTAGTCGTTTATAGGAGTAATTGCTATAACAATAAATTGAAAAATAAATACCTCCACAGAACCCTAACTGGCCTAACTGTTAACAAAAGCAGATCGATTTTCAGCTCTCTCTCTCTCTTCGCGTTTTTAAGAAACCCTACCTCGTGAAATCTGGTTGCTGTGTGTAGCGGTAATTTCTCTCTTCTGTGCTTATAAATGTAGATAAAAATCGCGTGTGTATATATATAGTAATTGCGGTACTGTGTGTGTGCATATTCACGTCTATTTTCATTTTCGGATTTCTTTGTTTTTTTCTCGTCATTTTGTTTTTCACCCACACTGTTTCTGGTAATATTTTATTGTATATGGGACTAATTTTTATATATTTTTTTGCACAAAAAATTGTTCAGCTAATATTTAGTTCGAGCGATGGTGAATATTTAATAGATAAAAGATTGTGCTTAAGTAACAGTAGACTTAAATTCACAAGCAGCAACCCTGAGGGGTAGCTCAATTGGTATGGCCTTGGGTTTGCTCCCCAATCGTCACCGGTTCGAGTCCCTTACTGAGGTGAGAAACGGCCGTAAACTTCAAGCCCCGTGGGATTAGTCGAGGTGCGCGCAAGCTGGTCCGGACATCCACGGTTATCAAAAAAAAAAAAAATTCGCAAGCAGCAGCAATGGAGTAAATGAGTTTGAAAATCTAGGAGCAAAGAAAGTAATGTCGATAATTTTGATGTGGTTATATAGGATAAACATAGAATTTGTTCATGTGAGATGATTTTTGCAGACATGAAAATCCTGTTTCAAGAAATATTTGCTTATAGGTAAGATATAAATTTTTTATTATAATTTATTTTATTATTGCACAAAATCTGGTTTGACTAGTCTTTAGCTTGAGCGATAGTGAATATTAATAGATATAGATTGTGCTTTCGTTATTGAAGCTTTGTTACAAGCAGCAGCAATGGAGTGTATGAGTTTGCAGACGTGGAAACCCACGAGTAAAGAAAGTAGTGTTGATTCTGATGTGGTTAGATATAGGATACACATTGAATTGTTTTATTTCATATAGTTGATTATTGGATGGTCATGTGCAGAATCAAATTGTAGCATGAACTTTTTCGGGTAGGGTGAATATGTTGGAGCTGGCTTATTCTAGTAATATACATTTTGTGGATGAATCCATGAACATTTTTGTTTAGTGGACTATATACCACAACGAATTTATTTTAATAGCGGGGCGAATCCCGTTCTGCGTTGAATGATCTTCCCTTTACAAGGCATTCCCTTTTTATTTTGTATTGTGTATTTACCACTGGGTTCTAATTTTAGAAATGTGATTTTTGCTTTATTGACTCTTTTTGTATCATGGTTTGGGCGTTAAAAACCAGAATACGTTTCCATTACCTCCTGTCAATAGTAAATCAATTATTTATTTGGAATACTAAAAGAATTACCACGTGATTTTAGTAATTTATATGACCATATTGTTTTTCAATCACCGATTATTTCCATAAATACAGATATTCAGATTGGTAATTATAAAAAAACTCAGTACATAAATCATAAGATAAGTATCTTTTCTTACTCTTTATAAGTAAACTTATAAGCCAACGCAAACATGCTCAGCGTCTTCTCCTCTCTCTTCCATGGACAATCAATTCTCATTGTTCTCTCTTTCCCGCAAGCACACATTCTAGTACCAGCACAAATTCTGAGCCTGAAATTTGTATATGTATATTGCTAAGTACTGTGCCTCTGTACTTCATTTGATTCTAATCCTGAATTCTTCTTTCTTAAAAACCAATCCCTAATTTCTATGAAGCAAAATTTACTTGCTGTTGGTGTTTAGTTAACACGCTTGCAATTTTTATATTAACTTTGTCATAATTTATAATTTTTAGTTCTTTGGTTTGGTTCTGTAAACGGACTATTTCACAAATGCTTCACAACCATCTCATTAATTATTTACTGAACTGTTTTCTCCTTTAGTTCCAGATGTCGAATTATGAAATTGAAGAGAACTATCATTCCCAACCTTCTGCTGATTCACTGGAAGCAGCCGGGTTGCAGGAACAAGCTCATATGGTGACATCAAATTCAGGTTCCAAACAGGTCAGCAGAAAAAGTAATACAATTGACTTTGATGATGAGCATTCTGTTTTAAGAAGAAGGAAATACAACGATCCATGATGTTGTACTGGGAACATTTTAATTAAACTTTATTGAGAAGCTAACACAATGAGAAGAATGAGAGTTAATTATTTGGCTGAACAATTAAAAGCCTATTCAACTGTTCATATGTTTTTACTGCTCATAAATTATTATAGAACTTGAAGAAAAATCAAAGTAGGAATATCAAGTTTGAGTTCCATACCACCTAGTACCCTGATCAACCAGGCTAGCGTACGAGGACGGGATTAGTTTCCCTCTCTGTCTAGCTTCACAATAATAAAATTAGCGCTACTACTAGCACACTGCATACCACGCTAAATTTAATACTGAGAGAGATGTAGGTTGAAAATGAATGGATTGCAATATAAATATAGTCTGGATTCACCGTTCTCTTCCCAATTTATAAGCAAACCAATGGTTTATATCAGTGGTAGACTATATTTTGTTCAATATTTTTGAAATCTTAAAATGTATTAACACCTGTTTTTGATGTTATCGAGGATGCATTTAAAAGTTAATCTCATATGTTTGGCAGCATAGAATTTAAGAATTCAAAATTGAGATTAGAAAAAAAAAGTTCAAATCAAATTTAATATATTCTCGACAACTACTGATTTTGTGCTCCAAATATAAGGTAATAAACACGCTTCTAGTCTTGGGGACTGATGTGATGGTATATCTTGGTTATTTCTATTAGCATTAAATAACGAAATATAGCTTTTAGCTGCTAATGGTGGCGTGCGTGATTATACTTTTGTTTTCCTTGTATCGCTCTCCCAATATTTAGTAGAAACAGATATTTGGCTGGTTAGAATTATATTTCCTGTTTGATATTTGTGTGCTAAATCTTTGTTGTTATTATGCTTTTTCAGTCCTCCAAGGAAAAGGAAAAGGAAAAAGCGCATGATAAAGACCATGGCAGGGACAGGGACCGTGAGAAGGAGAAGGACAGAAACAGGGACAGGGACAGGGATAGGGAAAGTGATAGGCATAGGGATAGAGATAGGGAGAGGGATCGAGACAAGGATCATGACCGTCACCACCGAGATCGCCACAGGGATCGGAGTGAGAGAAGGGAAAGAGAGAGGACCAAAGATAGGGATGATGATGATGATGATGATTACTACAGAAGTCGAGACTATGACAGGTGAGGAACCTTCTGTACCTTTAATTGTTATACTGGTGTTCTCTGGCATATATTATTTGTGTTTCCATTTCTTGTTCGTCTCGGCTTGTGACTTCAAAGGGTGTGCTTTTAGCCCTCTGCATTCTCAGGTAGGAAGTTACTCATATGCTGACCTTAGAACTTGCTGTTTTTCCTCTTTGTGAGCTAACGACCATTTGTCTTTGTACTTGCCTACATTCTATATCATCGTTTCTCAAGTCATCTTGCTGAATGCCTATACTTTTTCTGTTTGTCAAGGCAGTTGTTCTCTAGGCATCCGTTTTCATATTTTTGATTTCTTATGGTTGCAGGCGCAGAGATCACGACAGAGATAGAGAGGACAGGCACAAACACAGATCTAGATCTCACTCGAAGGCAAGATCTGAGCACAGATCAAGGTCACGATCTCGTTCTCGCTCAAAAAGGTAATATTGTAAAACTGTAAATCATTGCTCAGGTGCCCTTAATATGGATGTCATTGAGTTTCTAAATAAACAAAACAAACTGCTGCAGGTATCCATCAAAATTGTTCTTCAATTGACTTAAATTGTATATTGATTCTTTTCTGATGAGAATAACATCTTTGAAAAGATGGTTACACTTATTTCTCTTCACAGCCTGATTGTTGAGATTGTTATTAAGGGTGTGTTTGAACCACATTATTTTATAAGAATGTATTCTGGAATAGTAGATTGATAGAGAATGTGTAGTTGAAAAAGAAGGAAAAGTTATTGATGTGATGGAAAATATTATTTTATTGAAGAATGTGTGGTTGAAAACGAGTATAAGAATGATAATGAATATTTTAATGTATACCAAACATGGGCTAAATTTGTAAAGCATATCCAACGGACCGTGTTAGGAAGTAAACATCTCTTTTAAATTGAAAGCAAAGGAAAGTCTTATTCTAGTCAGCTTTTTCTGACTGGATATCCAGCTCAATCATTTTGGTGGTTATTCTATTTTTCTGTTCACCACCTGCAAATATAAACAAGATATGGTGGTTTGATGTATCATATCACCCCATCATTAGTATTATACTTTTTGTAATTCATCACTCTTATTTTCTGATGGTTTTGGCGTTTCCATCACCATTGTCTATTTGACCTTGGTATTAATTAAGCGACTTTAACAGCAAAAGGATAAGTGGTTTTGACATGGCACCTCCTGCTGCAATGCTTCCTAATGCTGCTGCTGCTGCTGCTCCTATAGGTACAACCCAATAATTATTTTACAGTTCAATTATCATAATGACTATTTTTTCTCTTTTGACATAGTGCAAAGTTCGTGTCAAAATACATTGGTTTCATTTTGGTAAGCAAACTCATTTCTTCAGTGCACATGCCACAATATGGAGTTCTGGTCCCTAGTTGGTTGTTCTGCTTTTCTATTAATTATTTTCTTTGTGAAATAATTATGAAACTGAGAGGATTTTTGGTTTCTTGTTGTGTTTGGTGTTTCTTTGTTTGTTTTGTATGTCATATGTTATGTTCTAAGACGGCAATGTTGGGCTACTAGCCCCACTGTGATGACAATGGGCGTGAGCCGACTTCTGTAGCTTTTATGTTCAAGGAAGAATCAATACAGGTCTTGTCCATCTTCAACCAGGATTTGCATGTTTGGTAGTTTTTACAAGCATTTTTCTCCAGTAGTTGAATATATGGCCATTTCCATTCTAGTTCGTTTTCATCGCAAGATGATAGGATTTTGCCTAAAATATTAGCAAAGGAATCTTTTTTTAAATAAAAATTTAAATCTAGCTCGTATCTTTCAAGATCGAGATGAGGCATCTACTGTACGTCGTGAAATGTAACTTGGTTTAGCTTTCACAGGTCAGATGCCTGGAATTACCCCACCAATTCCTGGAGTGTTCCCCAACATGTTCCCTTTGGCATCTGGACAGGTTTCTCTATTTCTATACTTTTTGTTGACACTTAACTTTTATTGATTGAGCTTCTAGAAATTAATATTGAGTTTGTTGCAGTTTGGAGCTCTTCCTGTTATGCCCGTACAGGCAATGACGCAGCAGGTTGTTTTTTCTATCGATTTAAGCTAGTTCTTGTTGCTTACAAATTACCTTCTATTGATGAAACTGTCGTTTTAAATGTTGCATTTTCAGGCTACCAGGCATGCCCGGCGAGTCTATGTTGGTGGACTTCCCCCCACTGCTAATGAACAGGTAGTAATGCTCCATATTATTAAATTTTGTTGTCTCGTTTAGTTGGATATAACATACAGGAATGGATGGTGTCATATATGATATATTTAGTACTAACATCTAAGTGCTTACTCATAAATAACTTCCTTTGCATTTTTAGTACTTTAGACTTTTTTCAAACAAATTTTGCATTTTCTATAAAATAAGGCTTTTCTTGTATTTTACTGCTTTGCAATTGAATTGACCATTATGTAGTTAGGTAAATTCTGATAGCGATTTTAACAGCAAAATTGTAACTCCTGTTTAGTTTCATTTTGCATGTCGGTGATCTTGTTTCATGCTCTGCTATCTCATCTTACTCATAATTTTATTTTTCTGTTGGCTATCGTTGCTTCTGTGGCAGTCTGTGGCTACCTATTTTAGTCATGTTATGTCCGCAATCGGAGGAAACACCGCCGGTCCTGGTTAGTCAACATGCAATTATAAATTCTTTTGTGTTTATCTTTTTGAAGAGATATAGAACTTATCCCATTTGATTTCAGGAGATGCTGTGGTGAATGTTTATATTAACCACGAGAAGAAATTTGCTTTTGTGGAAATGAGATCTGTGGAAGAGGCTAGTAATGCAATGGCCTTGGATGGCATTATTTTTGAGGTATATGATCCTTTTGTAAAATTCACAAAGATTGCTGAAATCTTTATATTTTACTGCATTTGATAAAATGTAGAAGTTAATTGCTCCTTCAATTTCTCGAGTGAGTATATAATACTATGATGTAACCTATACTTCGTAAGCATCATTTACCTAAATGTTATGAAATTTCCTTTGAAGTTTTAGGTTTTGTATCATTTTTAACCATGTCATCGATCTCTCTTTACTACATCAATCAAACATATACTCACTCGCTGTTTAATTACTTTCTTGTCTAGGGTGCACCAGTTAAGGTCAGAAGACCCAGTGATTACAACCCATCGCTGGCTGCTACTCTTGGCCCTAGCCAGCCTAATCCCAATCTGAACCTTGCAGCTGTTGGGTTAACACCCGGATCTGCTGGCGGACTTGAGGGTCCAGACCGTATTTTTGTGGGCGGTTTGCCATATTATTTCACAGAAGCACAGATCAGGGAGCTGCTGGAATCCTTTGGACCCCTTCGAGGCTTTGATCTAGTGAAAGATAGAGAAACTGGGAACTCTAAAGGATATGCATTTTGTGTTTACCAGGATTTGTCTGTTACAGATATTGCTTGTGCAGCACTTAATGGGATAAAAATGGGTGATAAAACGCTTACAGTTAGGCGTGCTAACCAAGGTACAACACAACCTAAACCTGAGCAAGAGAGCGTGTTATTGCACGCTCAGCAACAAATTGCATTGCAGGTAAGGGAACTCTGTTTTCCCTGCTCTGTTTTAAGCCTCATATGGTGCTACCACCTTCAAGATCCATAAATTTAAAGATTTGAGGGTTTCTTCACTAAACAATACATATTATATTATCTTCACGGGTAAGTTTCAACGGATTGTGAAATTTCTGTTTGATAAGATGCCTATTTGTTCCCTGAAGTTCTGTGACACAAACATTGCCTTGTGGAGTGAAACCTCCACTGAAATGTTAGTCGATCTCATTTCTCGTTCGAACAGCTAAATTATTTCACTCTACTGAAATGCCAGTCAATTTCATTGTTTGTGTGAACAGCTCCTGGAAAAATGGAAGTAAACTAAGTTGCAGCCAATCTGTAATGATTTCAGCTTGCCCAAGTCAGCAAATTATCTAATTAAAGGCTTTTGGGGTTTTTCTGTGCTCACGATCAGACGACTCTGGCTTTATATTCATAGAAACGGGGCTTTATAATGAGCAAGTAGTTAAATATGAATTCAATATTCCATTTAAGTGGGTCAAATATATCTATTTGCAGTACCTAATGGCTTGGACTGACTTATTGCTGATATATTATTCTTAATTTTTATTTTTTTGATGAATTTAGTGGCTTGCCTGGAATTATTATATTTATTTCAGTTTGAAACTATTTGCTCTTGAATTTTTTGGCTCACCTCCATTCCTTTTGCAGAGATTCATGTTACAACCTGGAGCACTAGCAACAAAGGTTTTGTGCCTAACACAAGTTGTGACAGAAGACGAGCTCAAGGATGATGGGGACTATGAAGATATACTGGAAGACATGAGAACTGAATGTGGAAAATTTGGTTAATGCTTCAACTTACCTCTTGAACTTCACGACTTAACGAATTTTCACATTCTGCCTTGTTGATCTTCCTATTAATAATATTTGCTAATTGCCCTAACATATAGAAAGCCTCCATAGGAACATATCCCCTTTCATTTCATCCCAATGAGTACTTCCTGGGATCCTATTAATTTGTATATCGGTATTATTTTTTGCAGGTTCTTTGGTGAATATTATCATCCCGCGCCCAAATCCTAATGGTGAACCAACACCAGGTGTTGGAAAGGTTGGTTTAAGTGTTTGTTACTTGAGTGTTTTAATGATGGATTTTATATAATTGGTCAAAATTGAAAATGTGTTTTTGTTTTTGATGCTAAGGCGAGTTTAATGCACTCTATTCTCTTTTTTTCTTTTTTACTTTTAACACAAGAAAAAAATACATATTCACATGTTTATTAACAAAATTGACATTTTAAGTAAAATACTTATTTTGACAGCAGTAACTTTTTCTTATTTAAAAGCATGAAAAACTAACTGTTGAAACATAAGTCTTGCTACTTTTAAGCTTAGCCAAACATGCTAGTACCAAGTCACTGTTTGGGGTTTGACCATGGTGAAGCCTGTATTAATCTTTTTTCATGTAGGTCTTCTTGGAGTATGGAGACATTGAAAGTGCTACAAAAGCTCGACAAGGACTTAATGGTAGAAAGTTCGGTGGAAATCAAGTCGAGGTGGTGTTTTATCCCGAGAACAAGTTTTCCGAGGGGGTTTATGATGGCTAATCGTTTGGCACTGTACTGCACTTTATACAGATGTTTATGAGAGCTCAAATGAGTGCTAGATGTTTGATGTTTAGTCTACTGGACTTGTACTGTTTTTATTTTTCTATGGATACGGATTGTAGTTTTCCTTTGGGTTGGTGGATTAAATTGTCGATCGAAGCTAATAAACTATTGTTCCAGGGCATGCATCTTGAGCATCGTGTCATCATTTGAATGGGTGCGTTGGCACATGACC